>CM055267.1:135907514-136176387 GCA_029237695.1 Conchocele bisecta
AAATGGTCCTAACTTTTTTATTATCTAACCGATTTCAAATATTTTTTTTTGCATTAAAAAGCCAACAAAATTCTCTATCTCCGTTTCGCTGGTAGTTTTTGGCTATCTGCCCAAATGAGAGAGTTGTAGGCATTTGAATTTTTAAAAAAAAATTGAAATGGTCATAACTTCCTTATTATTCAACCGATTTCAAATATTTTTTTTGCATTAAAAAGCCAATAAAATTCTCAATCTCCAATTCGCTGGTAGTTTTTAGCTATCTGCTCAAATGCGCGAGCTACATGCATTTGAAGTTTGAGAACGAGCATATAAACTTAGCCGCCTAGAACAGTGTGTACAGCTGACAAACTTCGAGGTGGAGGCCAGACAGGTATGGTGGGCTGTATCAGACACTGGTTTTATATACGAACTGACATGCTGTGAGTGCTTTAGAATCGTCTTAACTTCAATGTCAGACTAGGGGGTTAACGGTACACATTTCGTAGAACGTTATATAATGAAAAATGCTTAGAATAGTCAAGCGATTCTGAAAATACAAAACTTTATTTTTTCAATTTCATTGGAATTGCATCAATTTTTTTTTGAGTTTCATATGTTTTCGTCATTGGCAATGTCTTCTAATCACTTTGCCAGTGTACGTTTGTCAGTACATCAAGCCTCAAACCGTTGATGCAGCTTCAGCTGCTCTAGTTTTCGTTGGTTTTTTTTTTCTTTTTTTTCTTTTTATTCAGCCGTCGAGACTACAGCCCAAACCGCTGGTCGGATCGACTTCAAATTTTGTATACCGATTCGCATCAACAGTGAGACGAGAATAACGCAATTTTTAGAATTCTCATGACGTCACTTTCTACGAAACCGGAAGTGACGTCATATATCATATAATTCCCTATAACTTCCTTATTTTCCAACCGATTTCAAAAATTCTTTTTGAATTGTAAAGCTGCGAGAATTCTCTATCTTCGTTTCGCTGACAATGTTTGGCTATCTGCTCAAATGAGAGAGCTATAGACATGTGAAATTGAGAAAAATGAAAAAAATCAACAATTTCAGATTTTTATTTTATTTTAACGGGTGGTCTTTGAAAACAGTTTCCAATTTGTACAGTAATCTCAGCAACATAATTTTTTTTTTTTAGACAGCGTCACGCGGAACATTCATCCGCACAGAAGATGATATTTTCGAAGAGCAATGGCTTGAATAGTTCTGATTCTATTGTCTTTCAAATAAACTTGGACGTTTTTTTCTCAATTTTTTTTTTCAAATTTGAAATGGTCATAACTTTTTTATTATCTAACCGATTTCAAATATATTTTTTGCATTAAAAAGCCAACAAAATTCCTCTATCTCCGTTTCGCTGTAGTTTTTTCTATCTGCCCAAATGAGAGAGTTGTAGTCATTTGAAGTTTTTAAAAAAAATTGAAATGGTCATAACTTCCTTATTATTCAACCGATTTCAAATATTTTTTTTGGGGGGGCATTAAAAAGCCAATAAAATTCTCTATCTCCGATTCGCTGGTAGTTTTTAGCTATCTGCTCAAATGCGCGAGCTACATGCATTTGAAGTTGAGAACGAGCATATAAACTTAGCCGCCTAGAACAGTGTGTACAGCTGACAAACTTCGAGGTGGAGGCCAGACAGGTATGGTGGGCTGTATCAGACACTGGTTTTATATACGAACTGACATGCTGTGAGTGCTTTAGAATCGTCTTAACTTCAATGTCAGACTAGGGGGTTAACGGTACACATTTCGTAGAACGTTATATAATGAAAAATGCTTAGAATAGTCAAGCGATTCTGAAAATACAAAACTTTTTTTTTCAATTTCATTGGAATTGCATCAAATTTTTTTTTTAGTTTCATATGTTTTCGTCATCGTCAATGTATTCTAATCACTTTGCCAGTGTCCGTTCGTCAGTACATCCAGCCTCAAACCGTTGATGCAGCTTCAGCTGCTCTAGTTATACTTTGCAATGTTGGTGAAATAGGCTACAGATCAGGAGACACACTGATTACAATTCCCATAAGCCCCACTTCTCCAGTCACAGCCACGCATACGTTCTTCCAGGAATAAGTAAAGTGCTCAGGAAAATATTTGACAATGTGGCCTGTCAGCACATGAATGTACGGAGCCCTGAAATAATAATTCGTTCCCTCTAATTAATAATGTGTTCCCTCGAATTAACAGTTCATTCCCACGATATAACAATTCGTTCCCTCGAATTAACAATTCGTTCCCACGAAATGACAATTCGTTCCCTCAATTTAACAATTCGTTCCCTCGAATTAACAATTCGTTCCCGTGGGAACGAATTGGTAAATTGAGGAAATGAAATTTTAATTCGTGGGAACGAATTGTTAAATTGAGGGAACGAATTGTTATTTCATGGGAACGAATTGTTATTTCGTGGGAACGAATTAATAAAACAATGATTCTACGTCCCCTGCTGGGTTCCGTACGAATGTCCCCAGTGGCAGATTGGAGAAACATCTTAATTAACCGAAAGTTCCAAGTGTCCATACGCAAAGTTGTGAAAGTCAAAATGTCAAGGTCATATTAAGCGTGGCACAAGTTCAAGGTCATACATTTGAAACAAGAACAGAAGGCATGTCGGCACACAAATGCCCCGATGGCAGATTGGAGAAACTCAGGCAAACTTCTTTAAAATAACAGAAAGTGGCCATACCCAAATTTGTGAAGGTCAAAAGGTCAAGGTCATAATAATGGCAGCATGAATGCAGCAACATGATGTACTGAAATATTAATGTAATAATTTGAGGTATATAGAAGTTATTACATCATTGAGCAACTCTGGCAAACTTCTGAATAAAATCTCGGTAGTTAAGCAAAGTTCTTAAGGTCAAAAAGGCATGGTCGTATTATGAACAGCAATGATGTGTGTATTTATTGAAGTATTAAAGTAATCCTTCAAGGGTTGTAGAAGTTATGACAGAATTCAGAAACTCTGGTAAACTTCTTAATCTGAGCCATGGAACGTACGGACGGACGGACGAACATACAGTCCAAACATTACAATCTGCCTCCCAGCTGCACGGAAACCGGGGCATAACACATCATACAACTAAAGGTGTATTCTAGGGAGCTCCGCAGGGGACGTAGAATTCTTTTTTTTTATTAATTCGTTCCCACGAAATAACAATTCGTTCCCTCAATTTAACAATTCGTTCCCACGAAATAGCACCAATTGTTAATTCGTGGGAATGACTTGTTATATCGTGGGAACGAATTGTCATTTCGTGGGAAGGAATTGTTAATTCGAGGGAACGAATTGTTAAACATGTTAAATGTAGGAAACAAATTGTTATTTCGTGGGAACGAATTGTTAAATTGAGGGAACGATTTGTTATTTCGTGGGAACGAATTAATAAAACAAATCCATTTCCCTTGCGGGGCTCCGTAGTATTCCGAGTGTGAGGAGTTAATTTGTATCTGATGTACTTTAGTATTTTGGAGAGATTCCATGCATTATGATGGTTCATGTGAAAAAATGAATCTGGCAAATGAAGCAGTCCTCGGATCAGATTGCGTAGATATGAAGGATATCTAGAACAACACTAGTCGAAATCACTATAATTGCTCATTTTCACATCATATCATTCTACATTCGCCTTTTTACAAGCAATAAGACCCTCAACTTACACAATTAGGACTGGATGTCTGTAAATAAATTCAACGGGAGATAACTAGCTACGATCCCTCATTCAAATACGGTGACAGTTATCTTGGTGCGATATTGATTTCTCGGTTTAGCGAGATCAGCAGTCAATGATGGCGATTGGGAGTCGTTCCTAATGACAATTAGATAGATACAGTGAAACCTCTCTAAACCGGTTTCAATGTAAATCAGGCATTTAATCATTCTGAGCCAGTTGTGTGCTATGCGATCACGAACAGACATTATGATAACCGGAGATAAACGACCAATAGTCACATTTGCATAACAGTTTCTGATGCTTATGTTTACAAAATATTATATCGTGCGGATTAGTTCATTTCAGTTACGAAAACGTAACATATATCGATTTGAACACGATGTGTATAAGTTTGGTTCATTCAATATACCTCGTTACTCGTCACTCCTTACAAGTATGGCCACTATAGACGGAACGGTAAATTGTGGTAAATTGTACGTACATGTAATACATAACAAAGAACACAATTGAACTAGTTAACAAAACATCACGTGCGGGATATGTGATATGTTTGCCTTATTAACAGCTGCTAGTTCATATTGTCATACCGATTTGCATATGTAACAAGCGCAACACATGTCTTTACATGTTTACTGTTCATCACTCTGGGTACAACTTTGCACCGGGTATTATTTAGCTACACGAGCTACGGGGCGCCATGTAGGACAGGTTAATTATGTGTACAAAATTGAGTTTTGTAACACTAAAAATCACAAAATTCAATTCTGTGTCACAAAATTCAATTCTGTCAATTCTGTGTCACAAAATTCAATTCTGTGTCACAAAATTCAATTCTGCATACGTTTCGTATACAAAATTCATTTTTGTTATAAACGATTCAATTTTGTAAGACAGAATTGAGTTTTGTGAAGAAAATTCAGTTTTGTAGGATAGAATTCATTTTTGTCCACAAAAATTAGTTTGTGTAGGATAGTCTATGTCATCTCTACGTTGATTGGTTGAGATCGGTCTTAGTCCATTTTACTAGATGGTGGAGTACACTTGCAGGTTTAAATATTTCAATGCGAAAATATAACCCAATATATCAATATTATACTTCTTTATGGACAGTTATTTTGGTTATATTATGATTACAAATGAGTGGTCACACCATATAAGCATAAGAACAATATTCAGAATTTTCCCTCAATTATGTAAACAGGGTCAAACATAAAGTAGCCGGGACATAGCTAGACCTGAGAGCATGCCCATATATAGAGAATACCAGGCTAGTGTATTTTGATATCAAGTTTATCAGGCAAGGCTAGGAAACGCGTAGGAATTCCGAGGCTTGCCGAGGAATTCCTACCGTTTCCGAGCCGAGCCTGATAAACTTGATATTAAAATACACTAGCCTGGTATTCTATTTATCAGGTAACGTTTTATGCTCGAAAATGACATTAGATGACGTCGTATTCTAACAGTAGATCTAACCTTGTGAAACAAATGGTATTGGATCTGTGTCTACTAGTTGCGAAGTTACGTGTTCGCAACTATGTGTCTACATGCATTATTTACAGTATACACCATCTTAGTATCCATGGTATCTACACAAATACTACAAATGGTTTCCTCAAATGGCCCAATACACACATTCTGTTTATAAACTAAACACAGACAGCAGTCAGAACACAGGCCACAGCGCGTGTATTATTGATTTAACTGGGGCAGATGTACCTTGCGATACACACTAAATGACGTGTACTCGCGGGAGATCTACATGTACATGAATTATGTGTACAATTATAACGCAAATGAGTTTAAATACGAATGGGTTTGTCAACGTTTGACTGTTTGGAGATAGTTGAAGCAAAATGGCAGAATGAGAAATGAATCATCGACATTGAATGTGTAGATCGGCGACCGTGACCCGTTTCTCCGACCCATTTCTCCAGTGCAGTTTCTGACCAATGGTAGTACTTCTTACATGCGTGTGCAGAATTGACAGAATTGAATTTTGTGACACAGAATTGAATTTTGTGGCACAAAAGTGAATTTTGTGATACAGAATTGAATTCTGTGGCACAGAATTGAATTTTGTGACACAGAATTGAATTCTGTGGCAGTGAATTTTGTGACACAGAATTGAATTGTGTGGCACAAAAATGAATTTTGTTGACAAAATTGAGCCATGTCCCACTTGGCGCCCCGTACGAGCTGCCTACGATATGGTATATGTGAGATAGCGTAGCGGGGTAGCAATTTTGTTTCTAGGTATTACTGCAGGTGCCGAGCTGGGAAATACTATTGGTAAATTGTGTTTCAGTTTGATTATTAGCGTCCTGGTGCCAAGGCTAAATTATATTTATCGCCTAATTAGGAGACAATAAGTCCTAATTAGAGATATTATCTCATAATTAGGACTTATAATATCCTAATTAGGAGATGATAAGTCCTAATAAGGAGATAGTAACTCCTAATTAGGAGATATTATCTCATAGTTAGCAGTTAGTATCTCCTAACTATCTCATAATTAGGACGTATTATCTCCTAATTAGGACTTAGATAAAACATTTGTTATCATTGAAACAGATAGCATGTACTAATTAGGAGATTGTCCTAATTAGGAGATATCAATCCCTAATTAGAAGTTACTAAGTCCTAATTAGGTGATAATAATTCATAATTAGGAGTTAGTATCTCGTAATTAGGAGTTAGTATCTCGTAATTAGGAGATGAAAACTAGTTTAGCATTGGCACCAGGACGCTTCCATAGATTATAGCATAGAGACATTTCATCTGGAAGCGTTTGACAAATGAAGCAACATGTAATAGAATCGAAATACTGTAACCCAAGAAAACCGGAGAGCCCAAGTAAATCGAAATATGAAACCTTTATAGGAATGAATGGCCTTTTTGTGGAATTTATCGGGGCATAAACTTGGAAAATTCCGCGGGAATACTGGACGAAGGCCGGAAGGCCTTCGTCCAGTATTCCCGCGAATTTGCCAAGTTTATGCCCCGATAAATTCCACAAAAAGGCCATTCATTCCTTATAATTCCAGCATTTGAAATAAATTCATAAAGAAAATGTGTTTATTTTCCGTTTTCTTAAGAATTATTTTAACTGCGCCTGACAGTTACAGAAAGTAGTTCGGCATGGGAGTTTACTGGGATATAAATTTTGGACAGAGACTTGCTACGGACCAATCAAATGTTGGGAATTGTGTAAATATTTTTGTGCTGGAATTATAAGATAATATACAGTGGTAAGCATAGAATATTCAACAGTCACCGAGGTGCACTCCATTTGACAGGGGGCCTGCTAACACCGCCTCTAATCATTTAGGGACAGCCCCGCCCCCACCCCCACCCCCGCACTCTGGTTCATATGCCTATGACAGGCCACACGTTTGCAATTATAACTGAATACCATGTATTATATCTGCGTCCATGTTTCACCCAGTTAAGATGGCATGGTGTCGTTTGTCATCCTCACATTAACCCTTAGACCGCTACACACAACAATTGTCGTCTGCTGTTGCTTTTATATCTTGCCTTATTTCTCAATGAAAACATGGTTTCGGACAGCACTTCAGAATCATTTCCAATGGAAATGATTCTGAAGTGCTGTCAAACCATGTTTTTGATGATAAAAATGGAAAATAAACAGCAGACGACAAAACAAATAAGATAGCGGTGTAAGGGTTAAATAAGCGAAAAATGAATCTTCACATATTGCACCTACGTATGAACAAATCTGATTGATATACGCATTCATTAAACACGAGATATCCCACATATAATTAAAGGTACGTTCCCACTCAGTCAGCACAACATGTTCTTTATATCAGAGACATCATCTGAGACATTCTCTGGCAAAATAAACAGTCATTTACCATTACCCCCCGTATTGATTGGCGTAAATAAGTATCACGTATGATCACGTGGTTACAACGAGAACAACAATGGCTGAAAGTGTCCACTCCAAAGTAAGTATTATTTGATATTTTCGTTAATATGCAACGGACTTTGATGAAATATTGCGCAGCAAACGCGTCTTCATGAGCTGCATTTGGTGGTTCCGGGAGTTCGGCACATACTTATGTCGCGGAAATCGATTCTTCGCAAAAACGACAGAAGTTTGAGCCAAAGTACCGAGATCACAAAATACAGCTTAACAATACGCGTTTAATGCACCATATTTCATCAAAACTCGTTACATAATAAGGACAAAATAAAAGAATACGTACTTTCAATCGGAGGGCTTCTGGATGCTTCAATACTTGTTGTTGTTGTTGTAGCAACGTGATCATACACATTGGATTTTTACCCTATAGGATTCGTTTGTCTGCTCCACAAAACAAAGACGTTTGCAAACGAATTGCAACACCAGTTAGTTTAATGTCATGGCGGCCATATTGAACAAATTTTACACAATGCAAAACATCTGTGACATGATAGAAACAAAATAGGAATGCATGGTTTATTTCATTAAAACCGTATGGCAGAGCAGTGTTAAATGGAAATTAATCATACTTTGATAAGAACATTAGTTTCGGCGTCCATTTTGGAAACCATTAGAATAGTATATAGTTGGATGATTAATAATCAAGGACATTATATAAATACGAACCGCAAAATGAAACTCAAAAGTGATTGTACTGAAAACAGTGAATTTTCAAGCCATAGTAACTACTTTCTATACTATGTACAGTATTGGCGGCCATCTTGAATGTTATCTTGAATATAAAACACATTTTATGACGTTTTTTGGATGTGGTTTACAGCGATGCATAATATTAGAAAAGAAAACGGTCAATGTCACACTATTAAGAGGCAAATACCGGGTTTTGTTGTTTTAGGAAGCCATTTTGGGTTTTGAGAAATGCTCAAGGCTGAGAGGTCATCCGCTGGATTCCAATAGTGTATGGTCTGTGGATGCAAAATCACCAAAAAACCATTGTATATACGCCAAGCCCTGGGGCCCGTTTCACTAACCTTCGTACGACTAAAATGTTCGTAAATGCAAATTTAAGATCGTCTGTAAATTTCAATTGACGTCTTTACATTTATTGAGCATAGGTTGCATATGCAGCATAAATAAATAGGTTGCATAAATGTAAATCCAATAAATGTGTACAAGAAAACATTGTTAATGTGAAATTTACAGACTATTATAAGTTTTCACTTACGAACATTATAGTCGTACGAAGTTTAGTGAAACTGCCCCCAGGTTCGGTCCAAACTGGCCAAAATATCGGCCAGAATACAAGAAACGGGCACGCTGACTATTGTAGCCATACTAGCTCCTGATCTGTGACTGGAGAAATGGGGCTAATGGCATTTGTGGCCAGTCTAGCTCCTGGAGAAATGGGGATTATGGCATTTGTGGCCAGTCTAGCTCTAGATCTGTGACTGGAGAAATGGGGCTTATGACATTTATGGCCAGTCTAGTTTCTGGTCTGTGACTGGAGAAATGGGTCTTATGACATTTATGGCCAGTCTAGCTTCAGATCTGTGACTGGAGAAATGGGGCTTATGACATTTATTGCCAGTCTAGCTTCAGAACTGTGACTGGAGAAATGGGGCTTATGACATTTATGGCCAGTCTAGCTTCAGATCTGTGACTGGAGAAATGGGGCTTATGACATTTATGGCCAATCTAGCTTCAAATCTGTGACTGGAGAAATGGGGCTTATGGCATTTGTGGACTGCCTGTATTCAGCTGTGACTGGAGAAATGGGGTTTAATACATTTATGGCCAGTCTAGCTTCATATCTGTGGTTGGAGAAATGGGCATTATGACATTTGTGGCCAGTCTAGATCCTGATCTGTGTCTGGGGAAATGGGGTTTATGACATTTATGGCCAGTCTAGCTTCAGATCTGTTACTGGAGAAATTGGGCTTATTCCATTTGTGGACCGCCTGTATCCAGCAGTGACTGGGGAAATGGGGTTTATGACAGTTATGGCCTGTCTAGCTTCAGATCTGTGACTGGACAAATGGGGCTTATGGCTTTTGTGGACCGCCTGTATTCAGCAGTGACTGGGGAAATGGGGCTCATGATATTTATGGCCAGTCGAGCTCCTGATCTATGACTGGAGAAATGGGGCTTATGTCATTTATGGCCCGTCCAGCTCCTGATCTGTGACTGGAGAAATGGGGATTATGGCATTTATGGCCAGTGTAGCTCCTGATCTGTGACTGGATAAATGGGGATTATGTCATTGATGGCCAGTCCAGCTCCTGATATGTAACTGGAGAAATGGGGCTTATGGCATTTATGGCCAGTGTAGCTCCTGATCTGTGACTGGAGAAATGGGGCTTATGGCATTTATGGCTAGTCCAGCTCCTGATCTGTGACTGGAGAAATGGGGCTTATGGCATTTATGGCCAGTCCAGCTCCTGATCTGAGACTGGAGAAATGGGGATTATGACATGTGTGGCAATCTAGCTCCTGATCTGTGACTGGGGAAATGGGGCTTATGACATTTATGGCCAGTCTATCTCCTGATCCGTGACTGGGGAAATGGGGCTTATGACATTTGTGGCCTGTCTAACTCCTGATCTGTGACTGGAAAAATGGGGATTATGACATTTATGGCCAGTCTAGATCCTGATCTGTGACTGGAGAAATGGGATAATGGCACAATTACCCACAGTATGTTAAACGGAAGTGGTACTAGTGTACCTGGGCCCAGCTCTCTAATTCAGTAAATGTAACGCGCGCAAAGCCCGGGACCAGCAGGCTCGTGTGATTTTGTGACCGAGAACATGTGCGTGTTCGCGAAAAAAATATTTACGAAACTTACGACATTTTCCGTAAATGACGTCGAAAGTTGACGAAATTTTCATAGCAAATGTGTAATTCTATTCCGCATTAGACTAGATAATAATTTAGTGACCTTTTGACATCATTTACAGAATATACGACCGTTTCTGGAAATATATGTCAATACAAATCGCACATGTCATTTGGGTACTCAAAGAGCGTCTCAAATGATGAAGGATGTGGTTATCACTCGTTGGTTTTCAATACAAATCGCACATGACCTTGTGTACTCAAAGCGCGTCTCAAATGATGAACGATGTTGTTATGACTCGTAGGTTTTCAATACAAATCGCACATGCAATTGGTTACTCAAAGCGCATCTCAAATGATGAAGGATGTGGTTATCACTCGTTGGTTTTCAATACAAGTAGCACATGACCTTGTCTACTCAAAGCCAGTCTCAACTGATGAAGGATGTGGTTATCACTCGTTGGTTTTCAATACAAATCGCACATGACCTTGTCTACTCAAAGCCAGTCTCAACTGATGAAGGATGTGGTTATCATTCGTTGGTTTTCAGTACAAATCGCACATGTCCTTGTGTACTCAAAGCGCGTCTCAACTGATGAAGGATGTGGTTATCATTCGTTGGTTTTCAGTACAAATCGCACATGTCCTTGTGTACTGAAAGCGCGTCTCAAATGATGAACGATGTGGTTATCACTCTTTGGTTTACAATACAAATCGCACATGACCTTGGGTAATCGCAGCGCGTCTCACATGATGAAGGATGTGGTTATCACTCGTTGGTTTTCGACCAATCAGGGATAACCACGCCCTCCATCATAAAACTTTGTTTTCATTGGTTTGGAGAAATATTGACTTTGATACAACTGCATATTTGGCGCAAGATTATTCCATATTAAGCCTTCATATTTGGACACACTTAATTTAATGCAGAGAAACCCAGAGCTCCAGATAAGGTGCGCATTCAGTTTGTTTAAATACACAATTAAAATCAGAAGTAGTGCGAAGCAAAATGCAATGAAAAATGTGTGGTGCATCTTTATCATGCTACAGAAAACAATAAACAGACCACAAATATAGCATATTTTTCTTATTTTTCCATGATTACTTATTGTTACTTTTCTATTCAAAGCTTAAAATGAAATCACCTGTCTTTGGTATGCACCTTCTTTTCGTAGCCAGCTTTTCCTATATGACTGATGATATGCTTACAAAAAACTCTTAAATATCACACAAAATCAATTTTATTTTTATAAATGTTTATTTTCGGTCCGGTAAATTTTTGTCCGGTCTGGCAAAATGTTCAAGCTTACCAGAACGAATGTCCTGTACTATTTTGGCAGTTTCGCGGAGGCTGAACTATAACACACATTTCCAAGTCATTTGATCTTGAGCACAGAGGCCGCAATATGTGGGCTATAGAATGATGACAAAATAAGTTATGAAGTTCAAGCCAATACGGCAATGGAGACGGTATGTGTTTAACTGCCTGTCAAGAAACAGCTCAGGTCATTTTAGGCCAGGTTAACGGGGTTGAATCCTGTATTTCACATCAAAATCAAACCCCATCATTAAATTAAATCCCAATATCAGAACTGTATGTTGTTGGTGTTTAACGGCCTATCAACAGCTAAGGTAGTTTAAGGCCGGGCCAACGGGTTCGATCCCGTATTCAACCTGCTGCATTGGGGGGCAAATCCAAATATCAAGATAATATTTTTAAAATATTCTGCTCTTTATTTTGGGATTTTGTAAATTTTACATAAAAAATAATATATTCAGCCCTGAAATTAGAATAACCCGACCTGGTGCCAGGTCCACATCACACCAACGTTGCTTGGCCCCTTCCCTAAAAGTAATATGATTACGAATAATCAGATTACTCGTATAACCAGATTCAACTCTCACAAACAAGAAAGCCAAAGAAGGTAAAACCAGGGTACATGAGGGTCAAACCAGTCTCCGTTCGGGATTCCGGTAAAGATGAATCCCGATCGTTAAATTATCAATCGCATACTCCCACCTGCCACCCACCCAATATCAGAACTGAATATTTACAGAAAATATATATACAGTCTACATTCGTTACCTCAAACACTCTTAGTCAAACTACATGTGCATTGACTTATCATTACATTAAATTGTTGGTCCCAAGTAGCCTACATGTCCTATATTTCACTCTGGTTAACTCAAATGTTCGTTCTTCAGTCCCCCGAACTTCGAGTCAATGAGTGTCGACTGTATTCAACACTGAAATTAAAACAACCTGACCCAATGCCAGGTCTTCAACACACCAGTCACTTAACCCCACTCCCTAAAAGTAATAGGATTAGCCTTACTACTTTTATAATAGGCATTACCGGATTCAACTCTCCAAGTGACAAGGAAGCCAAACATGTACAGGGTCCGTTTCACTAAACTTCGTACGACTAAAATGTTCGCAAATGTAAAGTTATGATAGTCTGCAAATTTCACATTAACAATGCTTTCTTGTATACAATTATTGGATTTACATTTACTGAGCATAGGCTACATGCAGCCTATGTTCAATTAATGTAAATCCATCAACTGATATTTCCAGACTATCCTAAATTTGCGCTTACGAACATTTTAGTCGTACGAAGTTTAGTGAAACGGCTCCCAGGAGCGAGAATGTCCACAACTACCATACGCTACATATATTGAATAACCTGCGAGTTTGCAGCATTGTAGAGCCGACTATTGTTCATCGACGACTATCGTTCAAGTGCACAATTAAGCCGGGGAAAATAACTTAGCCATGTCTGAAGCTGTTTCACCTTTACTGTGCGTCGTTGAACAGACTTTTCAAAAAACTTCACTATCGGTGAACATTTTAGTCGTCGACGATAGTCGTAATACAATAACACGGTTTATTAAAAATCACAATACACTAGTGAAATATACATACAAATTAAACCGCTACATTCATACATACAAATTAAACCGCTACAAGACACACAATAGGCAATCAGTACAGCTTTAATATATGACGCTGTACTTATGCAATAAACAAAATCTACCATTGCGCATTAGATATTGTCTCAGATATTCAATATGTGTTTTTTATTGCTTAATGTACTTTAATTTACCTACATCAAGTCAATCACATCATTTCAAAACTGTTGTGCTATATTCAAGTCTGTTATACGGTACAGTGGAACCTCTCTAAATCGGACACCATGGGCACCAACTAAGCACTCGATGGCAGAGTTTTGTCATTTTCTGTTATGACCAGACAGGAGGACAATGACATAAATTACATTGAAACCCATCTAAATTAGACACAATTGGGTCCCCAGGGTGTCCGGCTTAGAGAGGTTCCACTGTAATTAAGCACTCGATGGCAGGTTTTTGTCATTTTCTGTTATGAACAGACAGGAGCACAATGACAACAAATACATTGAAACCCATCTAAATTAAACACAATTGGGTCCCCAGGGTGTCCGGTTTAGTGGGGTTCCACAGTAATTAAGCACTCGATGGCAAGTTTTTGTCATTTTCTGTTATCACAGGTTATGAACAGACAACAGGACAATGACATAAATTATATTGAAACCCATCTAAATTAATCACAATTGGGTCCCCAGGGTGTCCGGTTTAGAGACGTTCCACTGTAGTTAAGCACTCGATGGTAAGTTTGTGTCATTTTCTGTTATGAACAGAGAGGAGGACAATGACATAAATTACATTGAAACCCATCTAAATTAGACACAATTGGGTCCCCAGGGTGTCCGGTTTAGTGAATCGTCTCCATGTGATAACCGGTGCACTGGATTCACTAGAATCATGTCAGGATAATTGTAATACAAGTGATACCATTGTGATGCAATTGACCAGTGCATATTGTAATTATTCGCGAGGGATGATTGTCGTTTCGGCGAAGGCCAGATGAGGATCCGTTGAGTGGGTAAACGTTGTGGGACCATATCACGGTTTGTTATCGTCGTATGTTGTATGTGTGTAAATAAGGGTTTTAGTACATGTCTGTATATTTATCCCAGAATCGTTGTAGGTTCAATCCTTCATTTCACTTGATTATCAGTTAGGTGAATTACTGTGCCAACATGTTTGGTTCATGAGAATCGTCTCCTTTTCATTATATTCTCCACATGTTCGAGGCTAAATGATTTATGATATTTACGATTTACTGGATGTGACAGATGTTGCATTCAGTAGAATCCGTCGATGTTAGAGTATTAGTGTATATCATACTGATATGTGAATCTGTGGTATTTATCCATGAAAGTACGAGTCCGAATGTTGTGAACTGCAATACATTCCCTAGGTTTTGTTGGACCCATGTACTGTGCAATATTGTGTAAATGTTGATAGAAACTTATTTTATGTACTGTTTGTTTCAAAATATTCTACTTGTTTATACAAATAAACAATCATACGGTTTGAGAGAAGGTGTTTCGTTGTGTTTTGGTACAACTTGAGTGACCCCAGCATTTCCCGCGATCAACATGAGCTAGCCGGTAAGGGGTTATGACATATGCATTAGGAACGAATACACAAAGTAGGCACAGAACAAAGCATAAAGATCTGAGATAAAACGAACTGTTTCAATAGAAAGAAGATGCATTCAGGGCCATCACAAGAGGTAAAATATGGGATTTGGTTCCGTTAACCCGGCCAAAGATTACCGAAGCTGTTGACAGGCCGTTAAACACATTAAATCAAATCAATCAAATCGTATAATGTTTGAATTACAGACTGTTTTAATGACGTCACAATTCATCAATTCAGTGTACAATTTTGTGGTAAATATCATATAAATATATAGTTATTTTCTGCAAAAATGAAATAGCACTCGGCACATTATTTACTTCACCAGATTGTCGCGTCAATCAGGTAGCTCGCGTACATCTAAGCTATATAAACTGTATACTTTATTGTTCACATATTGGATTTTGCAGGAATTAAATGCGAAGGAGCGATACCGACGGCAGCATTTAGTTCCTTAAAGTCCAATATGTGAACAATAAGTAATAGTTCACATAATTGAATTGTTAATGAAATAATTTCGAGCGAACGTAGCGAGCGAATAAATTAGTTTATTAAAATATTATTTATTTAATATGTGAACTTACTGGTTGCCCCGCCCCATCGCAGGCACTTGTCTATTAGAATGGAGCGCTGCCCATAAACGTGTTTTCAAATTACAATACTATTACGTGATTGGCAGTTTGACATTGAATCGATCGTAGGGAAACCAATAAATAGCTATAAATTGCGACTACTACTGCATTATCGGGCATGGAAGGTCATCGAGCCAATTCCCGCCCTTAAATATATGCATCATCGATTACTACTGCACAACTGATTACTGAACGGCCAGTCTACAAAGGCGCATGGTGCACTGGCAGTAATACATATACACAAGGATGTATGGCTACACATCTCTGCTATACACAGTAAGTACATGTAGTTTGTATGTTGTCATTATTGATATCAAGGGAGAAGTGTATTACGACATATTTATTGTAGTAAATGAATTTAAATATTTGTCGGAGAAAGTTTAAACAGACTGTATTAAATGGATATTAATAGCTATAGTCTGTATATTGTATAAGTTACCAAGAGTATAATTTGCCTAGTGGGTGAGATAATGGACTTAAAACAATGTGTATGATCGGCGTAGCCCCAGACCGACCCCGGGATCTGTACAGTCTGATCAAGGACGACACTGGTCGCCATTAGTGACTCCACATAACCGTTTTCTTTCACTGAATAACCGTCTATTGTAGCGGTAGCAGTGTATGACGAGGGATTACAGTCAATAACGCCAGGGTAGCTCGCGAGTTAAAATACAGCACGCGAGATCTTAAATAGCTCGCGTGCTTCTTTTACCTCGCGTGGTAAATGTAGCTCGCGTGCTACTAATTACAAGCTCGTGTGGTACATTAAGCACGCGAGCTTGTAATTAGTAGCACGCGTGGTAAATGTTGCTCGCGTGCTAATGACGGGGCAAGACAGTCAATACACGACGTTTTACTGTAGCTCGCGTGGGTCTTATACCTCGCGTGCTAAGGTAACCACGCGTGCTGTTGCTTAGGCTCGGGAGCTGAAGAATGGCTCGTGTGAATATTGTACCCCGCGTCCTACAATGACCACGCGAGCTCTTTTAAGGGCTCGTGTGCTATAATGGCTCGCGTGGGTCTTGTACCTCGCGTGCTAAAGTAACCACGCGTGCTGTTGTTTAGGCTCGCGTGTTGAAGAATGGCTCGTGTGCATATTGTAGCTCGCGTCCTACAATGACCACACAAGCTAATTTAAGGGCTCGCGTGCTATAATGGCTCGCGTGGGTCTTGTACCTCGCGTGCAAAAGTAACCACGCGTGCTGTTGTTTAGGCTCGCGTGCTGAAGAATGGCTCGTGTGCATATTGTAGCTCGCGTCCTACAATGACCACGCGAGCTCTTTTAAGGGCTCGTGTGGTTACAATTCAGCTCGTGTTGTAGTAACAACCAATCACAACGTCTGTTACAAATATATCCGGGCCGCCATTTAAACCTGTCCGAAAAACAACAACAACAGCAGCATGGTCAGAGTCCGCTTCTATTTTGTTGTTGTTGTATGTCTGAGATTCAGCCGCTGACTTAATAGTTGTTCGCTTTGTTGATTATGGCCATGCAGAATGTATGTTACGGTACTATTTGGCATGTAAGCCCAAATATTTATGGTGCTTTCGTATAAAAATAAAAGCTGACCGACCCTACCTAGTAAATCCGGGACCGTTGCCCGCACCACATTTTCATTTATTTCGCCTATCTTGCAAGGCAAATTGTACACGCATCACCGGTGTGAGGAGGTGGGGGGTCCTCCTCTCCAATGAAATGTTTAAACCTACAACACCATAGAGGCGACTTCCTGGCATATGGGCCTCCGTTTTCACCTATTGAATCTTGCATAAGTACAGCGTATGCCTATTATATATCCTGCAAGGCATCCTGCAAGGCATGCAAACGCATCGCTGGTGCAGAGGGTGGTAGGTGAGGTCCTCCAAGAAAACTTTGAAACATACAACACTGTAGACGCGATTTATCGGTACATTTACCAGTTTTCAATTGAATTTTCGCGGCACCCGGAATTTGCTGGCGTACGGAATACTAAACACTACGAGTACAATCGTCGCGTACGGCGTACTGTAGCTCGGCGTACGGAATACCCTCTAATTAGGACGGAATCTGGCGTACGCAAAGGGCAATATACCCCTCACGAATACTGCTTGGGAACTACCCCAATAATTTGGTATTTTACTGTGTTTCTAATGGTAAGTCATGACATTGTGTATACAATGTGTGGCAGGTGAAATTATTATATGGGAATAGATATTACAAAAACCTGCGTATTTGTTATGTATATTCCCATCCAGTCTATAACCAGTGTCATCTGCCGTCAATAGTATAAAACGTAATACTTTTATGTAGCATACTGAACTGTCCTATTTCAGTACTTATTGGCTGCACTATTGTTCTCCTATCACGTGAATAACACTGGAATGGATGTTGTATCGCACGCAACACGGTGCACTTTTTCATTCGACGCCATTCTCTTCACATCGCCGTTGTACATGTAAAATATATTAAAATAATTGTCTGGTAAATATTGTATTTACAGGAAATGTTTCGGTATACTATAATTGTGTATTGCTGTATTGTCTTGTTTCTAGAGATATGTGCAATATAAATATCAATTTATATTGCAAATATCGCTGGAAATTCATTCAGAAATCGGGAACCGTGTATTGACTTTGTACATGTAAAATATATTAAAATAGTTGTCTGGTAAATATTGTATTTGCAGTTCTGCCCATCCCACTGTGACTAGTGACATCGCTCCAGATAGAGAACATTCACAAACACTTTACCGGCCTTTTTGGGGAGGTTTCCCAGAGTAAGGGGGAATAAGAGCCAGACCAGCCACAAATGATTGGATAAATTAAAGTACCACCCTTATGCACCTATAAATGTCGTCACCGCCCTGTGGGTGTGGGTGGGGCAGCCGGCACGGCACCCACGTGGAATTAGACAAGAAAATATTCCAGAGACCCGGGAATTAGACAGCCCATTACGCTCTATGGTGGGGCAATTAGACGTCCACCAACATCGCAGATACAGGCTTCTATGGGGAAAAGACCGCCCGATCATCGGGAATTAGGCACAAATTTAATCCCGACAGTCGGGAATTAGACAGTATATTTTAACATTTGTCGAATTTTTCGGGGGTTGCTCGCCACCCCTCCGGGCGGGGAAAACATTGATCGGTGCATTTTTTTACGTAAAATTAATAGCATCTGATGTTGGCTTATACATATAGTAATAAACTGATAGTCAGGGAAACAGTGTAAAATTCAGACAAATGGCACCCCATTGAATAATATTCTAGTTCATGTGCAGCTTTATATATTTCTTTGTATTCATTTACTAACATAACGTCAACATTATAATTATAGTTGCCCAGAGACTTACTTGTACTGCTATTATAACTTTTTGATTTCCTAACATTATATGAATGCTATAATTACGCATATATGGTCTTGTATTATGAAAGGTGAGTGAATTATGCACCTAGTAATGTCTTCCCCGCCCGGTGGGGGAGGGGGGCACACGCGGCGAATTAGACAGCAAAATCTTCCCGACACCCGATAATTAGACAACCAATTATGCCCAAGGGTGGGGAATTAGACATCCAACACAATTGCATATCAGTTTTATATAGGAAAATTACAGTCCCCACAGTCTCCACAGTCTGCTTTGTGCTTCATGATGCCTCACCTTGAAAATGCACTCGCCGCTCGTGAGTTGATCTTTGAACAGTCAGCCTTTGTTGTTCATTTTATATACAGTTATGTGCGATTTTCGCTTATTGAAGCATACTATTAAGTAACCCGTCATGCCAGGTATACATGTACATATAATTCTTTGTAATTCAACTACACTGCCGAGAGTTAACAACTGTACGAATTTATATATCTCTGCATATCAGTGTAGGCCCCCCTTACCAGACCGTACGGTCATGCTGATATGTGGCTACGATGGTCGCATATGTCGTGTAACCGACTGCTTGGCTGAGCGTACTCATAAAGTCGCACGAGTCTGTAACGGACCATGGTCACACTCCGCCAAAATGGACATAATTTCCATGAATTCTGAAAGATCGCCAATAGCCTATACTTATTGCTATACTTATATACTTATTAAGTAGGTATTGAATCTGCCTTCAAACCACCTATCATGCATTTATGATTCACTGTAAATGGACACTAATGTTTATTATTGCTCATGATGGATACAAATAGGCCCAGCTGGTGTCTGTGATGGTGGCCGGTACTGCGGTTGCTATCATAGACCCATTGATGTCATTGAGATGGACTCAATATACCATTGTGCTTCTAAATGAATGCTGTGCACTAATGTTGGTATAGTACATGTATATGATGTCTCTGACAGCAACTCCAGTTCTTGCCTTTATGGGTTGAGTACTGTACTTGCCCTAGGATACACCCATCATTTATTGATCACAGCACGGTGTCCACCCAGACTGAAATGGACTAAGCCCACTTCTTACATTTTCATATACACATGTATGGCTTTGCCATTGCTACATCTGAAAATCAAAGTACTGAAAGTACTGACTGGCGGGAGACAAGTAGCCACTTGTGAATTTGCATACTCAGAAATTACTTGTTAGAAATATAATCGATGTTGATTATTGGATGTACAATCTGCAAATTTGGAGAACTTGATCAGTTACTGGTGTTTGTAAAATACAGCCTGCTCTAAACACAAATAGGTTGATGAAGCAAAGGCTCACAGGCATCACGGGATGCGACACCATTTTTTTATTTCTTGGTTTACGGGACCCACCGACGGATGTTTAAAAAACATTAAGTGGATGTTTTTTTTTCTGTCTCAAGTTGACGCCCACTCTGACAGAACGTGGTTGGTCTGTTCCAGCTCATTTTGCCGATGCAATTTGGATAAACAAACATAACGTTATTCTATTGTCTGTTTCAACTGAAAGCGCCGATGGATAATACGAAAAACCTTTTTTTTTTAGAAATCAATCTCGAAACCTGGCGAGATAGCTCGGAAATGATCTAACTAACAACAAAACATTATTATTTGAAAGTCGGCCCAGTAAAACAAAAAATTATTTATAGATCACATCTCCCATAGAGAATGATGCCCATGAAATCAATATTTGATCGATTTTGTTCAAAAAATATTTGTGGCAGCATAGGTTTTTCGTAATGTGAAGAAAAAAAACGGGGAAATTTTCATATTTTTAGTACGTTTATTTGGCCAAAATCAATCGGCACTTTGCAGAATAGGGATACAAACCGAGTAATCCAAATTGCATACCCAACAGGAACTGTGGAGGTGTGACATAATAGTATGTGAAATATTTTCAAAATTATGACTGGGCGTAGGCCTACATACGTGTATGCTGCATGAACGGCAACATGTTTTCATGAATTTTGTTTCGCTCACCCAGAGGGTAATTTTTCGAAAATCGCCGTACCTACCACAATATGAAAAAGAAATGGCCTTCGACGTCGCATTGCGACTGCGTGGTACACGATACGGGGGGGGGGGGCGTCTCAATAACAGCAATTTGTTCTCTTCAAAAGTAAAGTTGGGCATGCCAACTATTTTACACATAATGTTGAGCATTGCCGTTGCTATTAATAACTTGCTTTCAGTTCACTCGCTGACTTTAAATGTCACCTGACTGTTGTTAATTACGAACGCAAATTGAGCCTATTGAGACGTCCCCCGATGAACAGAGAGCCACTTCCGAAAGTAGACCACCTGACTGTTGTTAATTGCGAACGCAAATTGAGCCTATTGAGACGTCCCCCGATGAACAGAGAGCCACTTCCGAAAGTGGACCCGTGCAAATGGCCAGAATCACGATCCCAATAGCGTGGAGACAGTATGTCTCCCGCCAAAAATGAAGAAGATTGTAATGACAGAATATATATGGGCCACGCTCTATGAAAACCAGCCTTAATGACAAAATATTCAATTTGCACTTTTTTACATTTTTTGATGCGGACACCTTTAAAAAACAATATGCTGAAAAGAAAATACAAATATGTTTCAGAGTTTTTGTTTTATCTCTCTTTTTGTAGCACCATGTGAATCACGCAAGGAAAAAAAATAACGTCATCGAGAAAATGACGTTATTGAAACGCTGACGTTTGTACAATGAAAAACAACAGCCTACAGTAGAAATGCGTGTTCATAGACTCATTGACTGTGCTTGCTGTAAACTGTATTTGCTGATAAGTTACACTAAATGTATCTACAAGTGTTAGTATCTATACTATCAACCATTGAACAGAATAAAACTATGATATGTACATGTAGTGAACAAATCAAACGCACCACTATCGATTTTAAATATATAATTAGCCGACATGTGACTTCGTAATTTGCTACTATCGCCAACTATCACAGATTATGCATATACATGTACCGTTAGAAAGATACATTGTAATTATTTGAGAATTTAGTTCAGAATCTAATTGACGTTATTTAGTTAATTGTGACGTCATTTATTGATGTAGACATTACGTCACTCACCAAAGACCAAACACAAACAACTAAACGACATTCCTGGTGTTTGAAATTAAACAATCTGTGATTGTGGAAATGAATAACCTGAATTTGGTTAAAATTTGGATAAGCCTATGGCTGCACATATCAATGACTGAGCGCCCGATGGTGTCTAGAGGGTAGTCGGACACCCCCGGGGAGTTTTAAACAAATTAAAAATCGACTGTCCATACCCGACTCTCGGAATTAAATTTACATCTCAGAAAGCGGGAGGAACGTTTTTCTGTGTAGCGGACGGTCTTATGTACATGTACCCCGTACTAGCATGTGGGATGTCTATGGGTTAATCATGCGCTGACCCCCACTCCGAGAGGGAGATATTGTTAGGTGTGTCACATGTAGTGAACAAATCAAACGCACCACTATCGATTTTAAATATATAATTAGCCGACATGTGACTTCGTAATTTGCTACTATCGCCAACTATCACAGATTATGCATATACATGTACCGTTAGAAAGATACATTGTAATTATTTGAGAATTTAGTTCAGAATCTAATTGACGTTATTTAGTTAATTGTGACGTCATTTATTGATGTAGACATTACGTCACTCACCAAAGACCAAACACAAACAACTAAACGACATTCCTGGTGTTTGAAATTAAACAATCTGTGATTGTGGAAATGAATAACCTGAATTTGGTTAAAATTTGGATAAGCCTATGGCTGCACATATCAATGACTGAGCGCCCGATGGTGTCTAGAGGGTAGTCGGACACCCCCGGGGAGTTTTAAACAAATTAAAAATCGACTGTCCATACCCGACTCTCGGAATTAAATTTACATCTCAGAAAGCGGGAGGAACGTTTTTCTGTGTAGCGGACGGTCTTATGTACATGTACCCCGTACTAGCATGTGGGATGTCTATGGGTTAATCATGCGCTGACCCCCACTCCGAGAGGGAGATATTGTTAGGTGTGTCTGCTTAAAACAGTTATAGTGTGGGCGACCCATCTCGATCCTGTCTATGAATTTACTGCCGGTACTGATTTTTTTTTTTATATAAGTTTCTTCAAATTGTGTAAATGTACGCATTATCAACCGTCTTACTTTCTAGATTCCTTCATATGTTTGTTATTTGCGTGACTGATGCCCGTGCGATAGCATGCGTATTTATTTAGAAAATGGAATGTATAGTTGTTAAAATCAAAAGTCAGAAATTGCAGGGCAAAATTATCCATTAGTATTTTTAAATGTGTGTGGGTTTGAATTTTTGATAATGGGTTTACCATTTGAAAAATAATATATATACATAACCTGTCAATGTCGGGAAACTGTGGCGATGTGACATACATGATTGTATAATTGTTACAAAATGTTCTGATAAAAATACCGGCAGGTTGATATATTATATTGCGCATGTTCATTTCCCCGTGAGTTTTAATTTTGCGATAAACAGTGCAGAAAGTATTTCCAATACGAATTAAATCGCTTTCCATAGAACGACATCTGCAAACCAAGACCTTTCATAAATATGATCGTGCAATATGTAAATCTACGTAACACATAATTAAGTCATGAATACATGAATGCAGATTTACCTGAGTGTGTCTACATATTGTAAGTTATTGCACGGATGCGGCGAAATCCTTTGCTCTCAGCAGAGCGGTAACATGGTGAGACCACTGTCTGGACCTGTCTGATCCACTTCCCCCATGTGATAATTCACGGAGATGCACTGTCTAGCGTGTGCTATATGCTTCAGATTAACGCCTATTCTACATGTCAGGATAACCTGCGCATTCGCAAATCGCAGTAATCCACTAATATACGATCCACAGTCTGTATGTGTGACCAGTGTAGATGCTGTTCCGCCTTAATGTTTACCGCTAACCCGAATTTTCTGTTTGTGCAAAACATTCGGGTTAGTTTACCACCTACCAATAATGACTATAATTTCCGTCGTGTTTCAAAATGAATATGAATACATGTATTCTGTTCTTTTTTAATCGAAATCAGAAAATAATGACTGGACGATGCCGAGTTGAGCTGTGTTCAGCCTCGGCACACACGACACAATACGAATTTAACGGCGGTCAGAAGAAATGTATAAGCCCTCGCTCAGATGGCTCGATATCAGAACACCGAATACTGTAGACACTGATCAGACTGCGCATATGTGCAGGCCGGGTAACAGTAACTGCAAGCGGAGTTCTGTCATGTCATGCCCCCTAAATTCCCCCATGCACTGTTAACTAACCATATTCGACGCAAATACATAATCTAACTTATACAAGTTTAAGGCTTGTCACGTTTACATGAAAGTTAGCGTGACTTATTAAAATGCGTAATTCAGTCTAATATATAATAGTGCAGTGGGATAAGGACATGTTTGTGCACTTTTGGAAACAGACATGAAACTTTGCACACGGGTAGATATCATAAATGTAAGCAGCATAGGCTATAGAACCACATCGACAGCCCACGGTGGCGCCCTGTGGCGCCACATAATGGCGCCACATGGTGACTCACCTTCCCACGTGAATGGAATGCCCATAAAGAAATCCCAAAATCGGAACTGGGTTTGTACAGCGTGTACGGTTCCGTCTTAGACGGCCGAAAACACCCGACACTGCTCTCATCTGAACGGGACCGTATAGCATAATTAGTAAAGAGCGCACACATGCGCACCTGGTTCGATCTTCAAGTTGTAAAAAATGTATATCTGATGCTGGTCGCCAGACAGGATACGTTTGTTTTCTTTGAGTATTTCGGTTTCAACCCAAATTAAGAAACATGCAGACGTCTCCATCTTCGCCGACTACAATTGTTCTCGCGTTTGTAATTGTTATATAAATATATAAATAAAGTTTAAAAGAAATATTAGCAGTCGTCCAAATAATATATTATGCAAATCATAAATGCAATATGCCCATTTGTATACAAATAATCGACAAAATTACTACGTATTTCCTTGAAGGAAACCGAAGAAAAAAAGACAACTATCTGAACCACTATGAAAACAACTGTACAATTCTGCAACGCATATCCAACATTCAAATATTTGTGAGCCGCAAAGCGTACGGCTATAAATAGGACAACTTATTGCAATGACGCAACAATTCCAAGCGACAAAATCCGAAGTGACGTTGGTAAATTTATGCGTAACTTTGCGACGTCATTTTCAGCCTTTCGTGACGTTGTCATTAAGGCTGGTTTTCACAGAGCGCGGCCCATATATTATTTTAGTTCATTCCCTCGTATGTGATTGAAACATTATGTTTGCCTAAAACATTTGCTAATTGATAAAGTATTAACAATGTTTAACAAAGCTTAGATGTTGTGCGTCCAAATGATATTAGGCCTGTATACTATGACAAATGAGTGTATGTATGGTCCCTGCTATAAATAAACTATTATAATATATTACGAGGCCAAGGACAAACGTTCGACCAATCATCAGCTGTGGTGAATCATCTGTACACATATGTAAATTCTATCACTGACCTGGAACAATACATTTGCTAAATATGGTGGTAGTGTGTACTAAATTTTACTATTATAGTGGACTTGTGAACCAACAGCAGCAAGAACACACACCACGTGTGGGTCATTGAATGTCAAACCACACTGACCTCGATTTGGTCGAAATAGACCTACTGCGTATTTATTTTGAGTGTGGAATTTTGCGCTTTTCAATTTTCAATTTTGCGCTTTCCAATTTCTTTCTTTGCATAGCTCACACTATGGGTCATGCACTAACTATAAATCTTATTTATAAATAAATGTTACTTATTATGCATCTCTAAACTGTAAGCTGTATTTGGTAGACACATGCTATGTATAGTAAATATATATCTACATGCTGGTTCACTTGCCACTTTTTCACCTACATGTATGTGACAAATCACCACTGATCACATGACAAGGAGATGTTTATTCAAAATACAACACTTATGGCCCATGAAGCAATACGAAAATGGCATGCTATAAATCGAAACATATCAAAGTGACAAAGACAACGGCAGGACTGGTGTGAATATAAGTAGAAAGTCGTTTAAGTGTATTACCCGTGGTGGAATGCAACAATTGTGCTGGGGATTCAGAATGGCATTATAATCATGCTGAATTTACTGCACAACTACATCTTACATAATACCACAGACAAAACAATTAAGTTCATTTCTTTCACATACAAAACGTCAGGTATATGACCACAATTATGTAATAACTATGTGTGACAATAATTTGACCACTATTATCAGTATATACGTAAAATATCAAGCATATCGAGTTAAATGAGTATTCACGTATATCGTGGTAAATTATACTGTTTGGTATGTGTATAATCACTAGATGCGTTGGGAGAAGATGATCTCAATTATGTAAATATAAATTCTCGTTTCTAATATTGAACGCCTGATATAAATACATGCCTAAAGTTTTGACAGTTTTTGAATTTTCTGATTTTATTAGTTCTATAAACTTAATCATATTCGGTCTCCTCCAATAATAAGTATTTATTTATGTTTTTCTAATATCTGTATACATGTTACATTCTATAACAAAGTGATATTCATCTTCTAAGCAATGGCATAATGTGCATTTTCTGTTTTCTATTGGAGTTCTATTCCATCTACCGGCTTCTACCTCTAGGCGGTGAGATGATACTTTTAATCTCGAGAAAGCGTTACGAAATTTTGGTAGTGTGATGTCTTTCAAATAATACTGAAGTTTGAAGTCGCATACCTGGCGATAGAATAATGCACGACTAGATTCGTTAAGACGTGTTTGCCATTCTTGTATATAGTTGTCAGTTAATCTTTGCTTGAACATTGATAAAAACGCATCTATATTGCCGACACCCTGACTTAGCCAAACATGAAAAAAAGCCATAGCGTGCTAGCATTGTTTTGACAAGTGATGCCCAATTTGGTTTATTCGGAAACGTCTGTATGTCATCTAACATCATATTATATATATGTTTGATATATTTACACATGCACGACAGGTGTTCTGGGTCAGATTATTATTATTATAATAATAGTAATAACCCGCATTCACATATGCCAGGTTGAGTAAATTGATCATTGTTTGAAAATTGCTCATTGATTATCAATTATTAATGTTAATTCATTTTAATAGTCTGTGGACCCCGTCTCGTCGTGGCGCATCGCCGGCCTACATGAGCTTTATAGACGTCACCATGCTTAGTATTGATCATACATGCCTTGTTTGTTTCTTATTCCACCTGCGTGTGGACTGAAACTCTTTTGCGAAAATAAACGATTTGTTCTGTTCTGCTATATCATAGTCCCTATTCACAGATAAAATAAAATAGTTTGTTGGTGAATGAATTTTCCAATCCCACAAACCGGGCCAAAAAATTAATCAGCCAAATCAAACAAACCGGGTAAAAAAATAAAAGGACCATTCCCACAGACAGGTGCGGCGAAAAAAATAAGCGCCGAAATGTCAGTCTCGTATATAGCAACAAAAACAACAACAACAACAGTATTAACCATATACATTTGTAACAGACGATGTGATTGGTTGTTACTACCACACGAGCCCTTAAAATAGCTTATAGCGAGCCTAAACAACAGCACGCGTGGTTACTTTAGCACGCGAGGTACAAGACCCACGCGAGCCATTATAGCACACGAGCCCTTAAAATAGCTCGCGTGGTCATTGTAGGACGCGAGCTACAATATGCACACGAGCCATTCTTCAGCACGCGAGCCTAAACAACAGCACGCGTGGTTACTTTAGCACGCGAGGTACAAGACCCACGCGAGCCATTATAGCACGCGAGCCCTTAAAATAGCTCGCGTGGTCATTGTAGGACGCGAGCTACAATATGCACACGAGCCATTCGTCAGCATGCGAGCCTAAACAACAGCACGCGTGGTTACTTTAGCACGCGAGGTACAAGACCCACGCGAGCCATTATAGCACACGAGCCCTTAAATTAGCTCGTGTGGTCATTGTAGGACGCGAGCTACAATATGCACACGAGCTATTCTTCAGCACGCGAGCCTAAACAATAGCACGCGTGGTTACTTTAGCACGCGAGGTACAAGACCCACGCGAGCCATTATAGCACACGAGCCCTTAAAAGAGCTCGCGTGGTCATTGTAGGACGCGAGGTACAATATGCACACGAACCATTCTTCAGCTCGCGAGCCTAAGCATTAGCACGCGTGGTTACTTTAGCACGCGAGGTATAAGACCCACGCGAGCTACAGTAAAACGTCGTGTATTTGACTGTCTTGCCCCGTCATTAGCACGCGAGCAACATTTACCACGCGTGCTACTAATTACAAGCTCGCGTGCTTAATGTACCACACGAGCTTGTAATTAGTAGCACGCGAGCTACATTTACCACGCGAGGTAAAAGAAGCACGCGAGCTATTTAGGATCTCGCGTGCTGTATTTTAACTCGCGAGCTACCCTCGCGTTATTGACTGTAATCCCCCGTCATAGCAGTGCTATCATGATGCGGATCTACGCTAGCTACAAATACACTCACGTTCTTTTATCATCTGTGGTCCAATTATTCCGCGTTGTGAGAGACGTGAACACCGTGTCGCAAACAGATCAGGACCTACTCAATTCTCTAATCATTAGCACATAAACTAGTATGGTATGGAATATAAGAATGGAATCATGTATATGTGGAACCAGTGTAGCTCCACGGATCAGGGCCTACACATGTCTCCATCCCATACAACCTTGTATTATGTGTGTACGAGTGTCATTCATAAAGAACAATGATCCACACCACGTTTCAGCCAATACACCATTGAGATATTGCATACATTATTGCGGACCAACGGGAAGCATTCGCCTTGTCAATTTGAAAAGGCAAAAATGCAATTACTTAATAGTCAAGGATTGGGTATGCAACTATCAATGTCGGATATTTAGGGGTGAAAGGGTTAATATGCATTTCCAAATTAAATAAAACCCCATACAAATATTTAGATTTTTCACACATTAACCAATTGTAATTGTTTGTTATAGAGTATTTAAGGTGAAATGATTACGTGCAATCAAGCCTCAAGGACATGCGCAAGTCTGGAGGTGATTTTATTTTGATTTAGCTCCTATTTAAGGGTAGTAATTGGCTCAAGTACCTTCCAAACCCGGGTATTTGAGCCCAATACATTGTCAGGCCAATTTGCCGTTGGTCCGTTTGTTTACGAATTGACTAATATCTGCGATACAGTCAGACATATGTGCATTAAATGGAGGCGATGAGCCGGTTAATTTAACCTAGCTAGTTCATTCTCCTATCGCAATATGCCGGTAAGTCAGACCGGGAAAATAGCTGAGTTTGAGTGCAAGTGATATATGGAGCGGTAACAGTGTTATCCTATATGATGATGATATTTGAGGGTTGGTCAGTGCAAGAGATCAAGCAGGGAAGGATCCGTATGGGATTGGCTTATGCAAGATGTGATGTTATATGTTTTGGGGCCCGCTACGGTCGTTTCGCGGCTTGTCCTTGCATACGAAATGATATTATTCGAATTCAGACGCGGCGTTTATCTGTTGTTATTTAGTTAGATGACAATTCGTTACACTCAGTCTGAAGACGAGAGTAGCAGAGAAGATCAAAGGACTGAAAGTCCAGAAATTCTGCGCAGTACGTGTGTGTGGATAAGCAATATGCTAAAAATTGGTTTGCATTCATTTTGATTGGGTCATAGAAGGGATCCAATCAATCAATCTAGCCTTCTGCTGAGTAGGACATCCTTACCATATGGTCGACCTACATGGTTCGGCCCTCTTGTACCATTTTGGCAAATGCAATGCTCGCCGATGAGAAAGCATACTCCTGAGGATAGGAACATAATCCTTGCATATACAGAAATTCTTAATGGGGCATAACAGGATTTAACTCTCAAGTACCAGGGGGCCGAAATGGTTGGTACATGAGGGCCAAACCATGTAAGTGGGCATTCCGACAAGATGAATACCGATCGCTAAATTACCCTTCGCTACTCCCTCCTACCTCCCCCTCAAAAATAAGAGAACAAATGTTTATTGCTGGTAACAAAGGCATATATTCAAATATGGTTTATATAATAGTGTAAATAGTCATTTTAGGTGTTGGAGTATCTATCCTGTTGTAACATGTTGCGCATATTAGCTCGCAAGTACCAGGGGGGCTGAAATGGTTGGTACATGAGGGCCAAACCATGTAAGTCAGCATTCCATTAAGGATGATGGATTGATTATTGGTGTTTAACGGCCTATCAACAGCCAGGGTCATGTAAGGCCGGGCCAACAGGATGGAGTGTCCTGAATTCAACCTGTAAAAAAAGTAAGGGAAATTCCCAAAATCAGAGCTCAATATTTACATTAGCTCACCCCAAAAGCAATATGATTAGCTTTTAATGCTATTACTTTCTTAATGGGGCATAACAGGATTTAGCTGTCAAGTACCAGGGGGCCAAAGTTAGTACATGATGGCCAAACTATGTACGTTGGCACTCCATAAGGATGAACACCAATCGTTAAATTACCCTTCGCTACTCCCTCCTACATGTACCTCCCATGCAGTCTTGTTGAATGCACAGGAATGTTGGGGGGGGGGGGGGGGCTGGGGTGGTTGGGGGGGGGGGAAGTTTATTTCACATACATGTACCATCAATCACTTCTTCTCCAAAACCAGATCTGCAATATCACTTCTTCTCTGAAACCAGATCTGCAGTGGAAAAAAAAAGAGTAAATAATATCAATAATTGGACAATATTCACGCAAACCATGGAAATGAATTGTTAATTATTTAAATAATATGTGACCATGTTTAACCACAGGTGCCAGACAATTTTATTAATGTACGTATATGTTTATAGTAGTATATGAATAAGGTAGACAGCGAGAATCCATTCACTAAACACGACAGAACAAAAAACAACAACACGCAGAGTGATTTCTCTTGGAAGAGTCGTCTAGGGGAAATCACTCTGCGTGTTGTATATGGGATTCCCCCTTGCCTATTTCGTTTGATTTCACTGAACAGTTTCACTTTTACACTAGTCTGTGTAGTATAATATCTGTGCCACAAATTTCTTGTTACGATATGCACCGCGATTGTAGTTCCCAATCAAACTCGCGATGTATCCTGTAGATGAACTCAGTAGCTGTGTTCTATTTATATCATACTTTCAGTTTCGATTCCAGGCAGGCTACCAGATAATGTTTTCTTGGTATGAATTAAATAAAATAGCTTCCACCACGCTGATTATTAAAAAAATATTGTGCAATAGAAGATGAGATAACTTATTTATAATATAACAATAAATGTGGATATATTATCACAATAGAACCGATACAAATCTTACATATTCTTTGTGTTTATGGAATGGGTCGGCATAAAATGGCGGTCGGAAAATACTATACGGAGACATGCGGTTGTATCATTGCGCGTGAAAAAAAAAATTCTTCAAATGAATACATGCCAGTTTATATTATATTATATCAGATAAACATTTTCTAATATAAATGTCGTGCAGAAAAAATAACAACACATGTATTACACGACACAATACAAATTATGTTAGCTCATATCAGAACTATTTTTCATGGCGTATATAGCGACGTATGTGTATCGGTCAGCATAACCCGCGAAAAGATATTATTATGCAACACGACAGTTAATATTTGATAAAATAAGAAAGTTTTTTGAGAAATTATATAACTGTAGCGAAAAAAAATGTAGCTGGCGAAAAATATGAGTGAAACGTTCATAATGCACCGTTCACATTCGCATTCTTTAACATGGCGTAGGTAAAATTATGAACGTGCGTTGGCTGCTAAAAAAATCACTACGCGATCCTGCGAGACCTGGAAAATCCATTAAACAAACCTAAATTCAACCCACAGGGGCTTGAATAATAATACACGGCGGTATGGATCGTTGATAATACACGGCGGTATGACATGCAGTGAGTGCCGTGTATCAGGCTGGCAGTTGTTTAGCCTTCTGGGATAAATCTTACAGCTTATAGTTTCGTGGAATTGATAAGGAAAGTGTCACGTACCATACCGCCGGTCATGGTCCGAATTTTAAAATTTCATTTATGTGATGCAGATTACAGTCAATGATGTTTAATCGAGAGTAACGCGGGTGGCCAATTCCGGCATAAAGTGCGTTACTCCGTGAGATTTATGGTGGAGAAACCGGAGTACCCGGGGAAAACAACATCGCACCGGCAAGTAATGACTACTCACATACGAGGTGATACTACACGCGTGTGTGTTTACATTTGATAGGGTGGTATGCATACACTAGTAATTTCAAAGAGACACATTGCATGTACCATACACGAATTTATAATTGGCAATTACAATTTTTACTCCGTAATAGCATGTTTCCAAACTTGTCTATGATTGATCATTATCTGAAATACAGCAGTATTTATCTAAATAATTGCTCACGAAATATATAACTGCATTTAAAATTAGTGTAGGCCCTGATGAAAATCAGACACCAGTGAAGTTCTTTTGATTTCACAAGGGTTTGCATAGTTCAACATTTATTCAGCAAATCATTGACAATATGTTACGTTTGCAGATTTATCGCATGATCCAGCCTGGTCTTCATTCTCATTAAGGCCTCTTTTTGTCTGAAACATTTTTGTTTGCTTTGTCACTTTCTTAACATTTACTTCTTGTATTTTTTGGAAAAGTATGCAATTGTTTGACCTGCATTAATTGTTTACTAGTTATCTTCCTTCGGGTTTTGTTAAGTGACACGTTTATAAAGTGTGTATGTGTCATATCAGTATATATGTCGACTGTAATATGCTAGCTATCTGCCTGTGGGTTATTATTTATGTCACCGACAACAAGCAGAACTATTCCGTTAGCAAATGGCATAAACCCTGTATATGTGTCTATAGTTTTCGTTTGATCTGGATCAATATAGTTTTCCATATGCACAAGGGCCCAGGCTGAAACACTGATTCAGTAGAACCCCAGATCAGCCACTGGAAAAGGTCTAAGCTGCTCACCCTTCAGTCACTGTTGTATTATGTACCATATAGTATTACATCAGTCTGTGTTCAAATTAGCCAGCACTGTTACATGCTATACAGAGTTAGTTCCCCTGCTACTGTCATATAAATACAGCCCCATTTGGTATAGCAACCACTCTTAGTATAACACTCAACCTAAGCAGTCATAGATGTTAGATGTATTAAACTAGTGTATAGTTAGAATACCATTTGTCATTCTATGAAGTCCTACACCACATACATCATAACATTACATGGTGTCAGAAGTAAAAGAAGTTAAAAGTTACCAAGCATTATTATGTAAAAAATAATTAATCGACTTGGATTAAACTAAATAAAGGGACAATACACAAGTGAACAACAATGGAATTATCTGGCGTTCCAACTCCGAAAATGGACTGGGATTCACCCAACCTGCCGGAAGCGTGGGAGAAGTTCGAGGACCACCTTCAGCTCATATTCCAGGGCCCATTAAAAGGAAAGTCGGATGAAGAAAAAGTTACTTATCTACTTTTATGGGTTGGCAATCGAGGCAGGGACATCCGGAAAACGTGGAACCTGGATGCGGATGACGCCAAGAAATTAAGCGTCATCTGTGACAAATACAAAACTCATGTTCGTCCGAAGATGAACCCGGTGTTTGGACGATACAAATTTTATAATGAAGTACAGGGATCCGACACCGTGGAGAACTTTCTGACTCGCTTGAAACTCGCAGCGAGAGAATGCGAATTTACAGATCCAGACGACATGATCCGTGACAGGATTGTGTTTGCGACGAACTCGTCAAAAGTTCGTGAAAGACTCATCAACGAGGGTGCAGACCTAACATTGGACAAGGCAGTCCAAATCGCCCAGAGTTACCAATACTCTCAGGAGCAACTCCAGAGCATGAGCGGTCCGGAAGTACATGCCGTACGCCACAAACAACAACCTCAGCCGAGGGAGGCCAGCCGTTACCCATCGCATAACCCCAGTCATTACCCGTCTAACAACCCGAGAATGACGAGGAAACCGGAGTACCACCGTAACAGACCGACGACATCATCGTGCGGGAACAATCCGACGACATCATCGTGCGGGAATTGCGGATACAAACACTCTAAAGCGGAAACGTGCAGAGCCAAGGGCAAACAGTGTGATTACTGTCACAAATGGAATCATTTTGCTTCTATGTGCCGTAAAAAGAAGCATGATAAATCTAGGAAATCCGTCAATGTTGTCAATTGTGCACCAAATAGTGATTCTGAAGATGGAATATCAGATTTCTTTGTTGATAGTGTTGATACGAAATCAGTAAGAAATGGTCAAGCATACGTGGATCTCGAGGTAGGCCCTAAATTATCTAATGTCACATTCAAGATTGACACAGGTTCACAAGTAAACATTTTGCCTGAACGCATATACCATAAATTAGGCATCAAACATGTTTTACAGAAACCACCAGGTCCACTCTTCGCTTACAATGGTGGCATACTTCAAAGCATCGGGTTTTGTAATTTGCCATGCAGACGTGATAACAATGACATAACAATTGATTTCCATGTAATTCACACTGAGTCATCGCCGATATTGGGTCTCAATACATGTCTTGATCTTAACCTTGTCAAACTGACATACTCTGTAGAGGCTACACATACGGATGACAAACCCCTTGACAAGAAAACTGTCTTATCTGAGTACAACGACGTATTCAAAGGTATAGGCACGTTTTCTGGCCAGTGCACCATTCAAATTGATCCGAGCGCCAAGCCAGTGGTCCATCCACCGAGGCGTGTCCCCGTCGCACTACGTGATCGACTCAAGCAAGAGCTCGACCGTATGCAAGAACAATCCATTATTACCAAGGTCACAGAGCCTACCGACTGGGTAAATTCAATGGTTATTGTTGAAAAACCACAAACAGGCAAACTTCGCATATGCCTTGATCCCCATGATCTAAACAAAGCAATTCTCAGACCGTATTATCCTATGCGAAGTCTCGAGGATATACTGCCTGAACTTGCCGGTTCACAGTACTATACAAAGCTTGACACACGGTCAGCTTACTGGACATGCCAGCTATCGGACGAAAGCTCGTTCCTCACAACATTTAATTCTCCTTACGGCCGGTACCGCTATTTACGGCTACCGTACGGTCTGAAATCATCCCAAGATGTGTTCCAACGGAAATTAGATGAGTGCCTTGAGGGTCTAAACGGCGTTGTGTCCATAGTTGATGACGTCATTGTACATGCTCGTACACGTCATGAACATGACCAGAATTTGCATGCAGTTTTGCGTCGCATGTCTGAGAGTGGTATCAAATTGAATGAAGACAAATTAGATGTAGGAGTCAGTGAAGTCCAGTACTTTGGACATCTCCTGACCTCAGATGGTCTCAAACCTGACCCTGCAAAAGTGTCTGCTATCAGAGACATGGACCCGCCGTGCAACCGTGCGGAGTTGGAAACAGTCTTGGGCATGATAAATTATTTTTCAAATTTGCCCCAAACTTGGCAGAAATCACCAGCCCTATGCGCAAGCTGCTTGTCAAGGACGTGATTTTCTCCTGGGACAAACCGCAAGACACAGCTTTCCGAAAGGTCAAAGACCTCATTACTCAGAGTCCAGTCTTATCTTACTATGACAGTAAGAAGCCACTCACATTGCAGACAGATGCATCTCGCTCGGGACTAGGCTGTGTTCTTATACAAGAAGGCAAGCCAGTTGCATTTGCATCCAAACCATCACTCACACCTGCAGAAACCAAATATGCCATGATCGAGCTAGAATTGCTAGGCATATTATTTGGTGCAAAACGGTTTCACCAGTATGTCTATGGTCATACAGTGCTTGTGGAAACAGATCATTTACCACTCATAGCAATTATGAGTAAACCACTTCATTCATGCCCTGCAAGGTTACAGCGTATTTTACTACAGCTGAAACAATATGACCTGCAGGTCAAACACGTTCCTGGTAAAAACATACCAGTCGCTGATACACTATCACGGAAAGCTGTACCTGACACTTTCCCCAGCCTAATTACAGGCATGGATGCACATGTTCACACAGTCCTATCCAGTTTACCCGTCAGTGATCGCAAAATGCAAGAAATTGCAACTGCTACTGAACAGGATGCACACATGACAATTCTCAAACAGGTTATCATGCAAGGATGGCCTAATACGAGAAAACAATGTCCACCAGAAATTCTCAGTTTCTGGAACTACAGAGACGAGCTCACAATTGCTGACACTTTAATCTTAAAAGGTCAGAAACTTGTGATCCCAACATCACTCAGATCTCAAATGCTAGAAATACTGCACACAGGTCATATGGGTATTATCAAAACCCAGAAACGTGCTCGTGATGTGATGTTTTGGCCAAACATCAGCTCAGATATTTCAAACATGATTCAGCAATGTTCTGTTTGCCAAGAGCATAGAGCATCGAATGCTAAAGAACCGCTGATCTCACATGAAACACCTGATTATCCATGGCAAACTGTCGCTACAGACATATTCACATGGGATGACAAAAACTTCCTTGTAACCGTGGACTATTATAGTCGTTACTTTGAAGTCCAACAGCTGTACAGAACCAGTTCTAAGGCTGTCATTGCTAAGCTGAAATCTGTATTCAGTAGACATGGAATTCCAGGTCAGGTGAAATCCGACAACGGTCCTCAGTTCTCATCTCAGGAATTCGCAAACTTTGCAAAAAGCTGGGATTTCAGCCATGTTACCTCTAGCCCGAAATACCCAAGGTCAAATGGTTTGGCTGAGAGAACTGTCGGCATAGTGAAAAGCATCTTCACTAAGGCCAAGGTCGCTGGTACTGATCCATATCGTGGGTTACTAGAATACCGCACTACCCCTCTGACAGAAATGGATTATTCCCCGGCTCAATTGCTAATGGGTCGCCGTCTCCGGTCATATCTTCCAACAATGTCAGAGCAATTAAAATCACAAATTCCCCCTCATGACATAGTACGTGAGAAAATCACTCTGGCTCACAAACAGAGTAAGAAAGATCATGACAAGACAGCAAAGTCGTTGGTACCCTTGAATGTTGGTGACTCTGTGCGAATTCAAAATGACAACAAACGTTGGCAGCCTGCTATTGTTACCAAAAAGCACGACCAAAGATCATATATTGTTAGCACGTCTAACGGTGCCAGTTACCGGCGAAATCGCCGACACCTCTTAAAATCAAATGGGAATTCTCAAAATATGTATTTTCAATTACCATCAGTTAACTCGAAACCACAAAGCTCCAATAACAGTCAATGTGACATTGATTATAATTTGCCTAACCACGACATCCAACCTGCTTCGCCAGCGAAATCTGACATACCACCTCCAACAGCCCCAGGAATGATTCTACGATCTGGCAAAGTTAAATAAGTATAGATATGACTACATTCAGATACAATGTGCTTACTGCAGATACAATGTGCATACTAATGTAGGATAGTATTTTATAGTGTTTAGTATTTCAGTCATCAATATAGTTTATGCTACATTATACATTATAGCAAATGACATAAACTCTATACTGGACAATTGGATTATCCAGAACTACAGAAACACACATCGTCGTTTTCTCGTGATAAGGGTACAAGTACTGATATGGGACCCCACAGTTAGTGTTGATTACAACGGATGTATCACTGCTAAGTTGACATAAAACAATAAACCACATTTATGTAATGTGACCCATGTTTGACCCACGAGATTAAAACAGTATTGGGGAAGGGATATATGTCCCACACCTTCACATTAATCACAATTAACATAGCAAACATAGATTAGTCTGTCAATCCCACACTTGTGAGATTTGCACTGATGTTACATGTTTATACCCTGTTTAAAGGTATCCTCACAGTAAGGGCAATTCATAGTTTTTTATTTTTTAAAAACAGGGAGATGTTGTATTATGTACCATATAGTATTACATCAGTCTGTGTTCAAATTAGCCAGCACTGTTACATGCTATACAGAGTTAGTTCCCCTGCTACTGTCATATAAATACAGCCCCATTTGGTATAGCAACCACTCTTAGTATAACACTCAACCTAAGCAGTCATAGATGTTAGATGTATTAAACTAGTGTATAGTTAGAATACCATTTGTCATTCTATGAAGTCCTACACCACATACATCATAACATTACAGTCACTGAACCAGCTGTAGCATGATCTTGCTGTTAGACAGACGTAAGCCCCAATTCCATCAATATATTTGGTTGTGACTGGATATACGGGGCTTATGGGATTTGTGACCAGTGTTGCTTCTAATCAAATAGCACACTCATGTAGCCTGGCGATCGCTATTGCTTGTTAGAAGCATGGCGTGTGTCTCATTGATGGAATGGCGAACAGTGCAAATCCTGTTCAGACTGTGCGTAAGATTCACAATATTTCTAATCATCATTGAATATAGCTTGATGGTGCAATTTTAATTTCTGTATGTCATAAAACGTTCAATATATAGAAAAGTTCACGTATTATTTGATCACCCCTCGCATAGTTTAATAATTTATGTTATTCTTGTTCGGCAGTGTCATGAACCTGTTGACTCTGTTTTATAAAGTTACAATAGACACCGGATTACCGATACTGGTACTGCATGCGTGCGTGCGTGTGTGTATCAAGAGGCACCATTGGTTCTCAATAACTAAAGCGGTTTGATCACTGTGTCTCAGCTGGTGTCTCCGATATTCAATATATAGTACGTGGTTCGCCGTCACGCAGGGCGACTTACAGCCAGACAATTCGTGTTAAAATATGGGAGTCAAGAGACGCTAAAAGATTTCGGACTAGGTTTTTTCGGCAACTTTCACTAGCAATAAATTACTTTTTATCCACTTGGTATCATTTATTTAAGCATACAAAATTAATGTAGATGTATATCATGTACATCGTGGTCAGTCCTAAATTTATACAAACTATTTTACTTTACCACGTCTTTTCGCACGACACGGCTCATATGGTATGCGTGAGCCTGCATGGGAAACAAAATTGCGCATCATATAGGGGATCTGGCAACCTACGAGTCTAAATGTGTCTAAACGGCGTACAGTTAATATCCTGATCAAATTCCGCAGGTGCGCGAGGTGATACGAGTCTGCACTGGACGTCGTGATAAGTGGTGAATGAACTGGAATGATATGCACCACTGGTGTAGTCCAGAGCCTGTCCTAAAGACGCGTATATATTTTCTAGTCGAGATAAATTGAATGTTGATTAGATTAATATATACAAGGTGGTGAACAAGAATTCCGTCACGGAGGCGGTGTCGCCGCTGCCGAGGAATTTGACCGTAACATGATCATGGACACGACAATCGTCAACGTCATGTTAATGGCGGCATGAGTGTGTTCCAAATGCTGACATGTATCAACTGTCCATATATTGAAGCAATCCATCAAGTATTATTAAAGTTATATGATGATGAAGAAACTTGTATAAACATTTTGGCGTAAAAAATGGCTAAGTGTTTCAACAAAAATGGGAATGCCGCAAAAACATAGCTAAGTGACACGAAACCATTTTATCATCCACTATATGGGAGGGTGGACAGTAGGGGAATCTAAGTGGCACGGAACCAACCTAGCATCCACTATATCGGAGGGTGAACAGTTTGGGACTCTAAGTGACACGGAACCAATCTAGCATCCACTATATGGGAGGGTGAACAGTATGGGGCTCTAAGTGACACGACTGAACCAAGTTAGCATCCACTATATGGGAGTGTTAACAGTAAGGGGCTCTAAGTGACACGGAACCAATCAAGCATACACTATATGGGAGGTTGGACAGTAGCGGGCTCTAAGTGACACGGAACCAATCTAGCATCCACTATATGGGAGGGTGAACAGCATGGGGCTCTAAGTGGCACGGAACCAATCTAGCATCCACTATGGGAGGGTGAACAATATGGGGCTCTAAGTGGCACGACGGAACCAATCAAGCATCCACTATATGGGAGGGTGAACAGTATGGGGCTCTAAGTGACACGGAACAATCTAGCATCCACTATATGGGAGGGTGAACAGTATGGGGCTCTAAGTGGCACGGAACCAATCTAGCATCCACTATGGGAGGGTCAACAGTATTGGGCTCTAAGTGACACGGAACCAATCTAGCATCCACTATATGGGAGGGTGAACAGTATGGGGCTCTAGTGACACGGAACCAATCTAGCATCCACTATATGGGAGGGTGAACAATATGGGGCTCTAAGTGGCACGACGGAACCAATCAAGCATCCACTATATGGGAGGGTGAACAGTATGGGGCTCTAAGTGGCACGGAACCAATCTAGCATCCACTATATGGGAGGGTGAACAGTATGGGGCTCTAGTGACACGGAACCAATCTAGCATCCACTATATGGGAGTGTGAACAATATGGGGCTCTAAGTGGCACGACGGAACCAATCAAGCATCCACTATATGGGAGGGTGAACAATATGGGGCTCTAAGTGGCACGACGGAACCAACCAAGCATCCACTATATGGGAGGGTGAACAGTATGGGGCTCTAAGTGACACGGAACCAATCTAGCATCCACTATATGGGAGGGTGAACAGTATGGGGCTCTAAGTGGCACGGAACCAATCTAGCATCCACTATGGGAGGGTGAACAGTATCGGGCTCTAAGCGACACGGAACCAATCTAGCATCCACTATATGGGAGGGTGAACAGTATGGGGCTCTAGTGACACGGAACCAATCTAGCATCCACTATATGGGAGGGTGAACAATATGAGGCTCTAAGTGGCACGACGGAACCAATCAAGCATCCACTATATGGGAGGGTGAACAGAATGGGGCTCTAAGTGGCACGACTGAACCAATGTAGCATCCACTATATGGGAGGGGGAACAGTATGGGGCTCTAAGTGGCACGACGGAACCAATCTAGCATCCACTATATGGGAGAGTGAACAGTATGGGGCTCTAAGTGGCACGACGGAACCAATCAAGCATCCACTATATGGGAGGGTGAAAAGTGTGGGGCTCTAAGTGGCACGAAACCAATCTAGCATCCACTATATAGGAGGTTGGACAGTAGCGGGCTCTAAGTAACACGCAACCAATCTAGCATCCACTACATGGGAGGGTGAACAGTATGTGGCTCTAAGTGGCACGACGGAATCAATCTAGCATCCACTATATGGGAGGGTGAACAGTATGGGGCTCTAAGTGACACGGAACGAATCTAGCATCCATTATATGGGAGGGTGAACAGTAGGGGGCTCTAAGTGACACGGAACCAATCTAGCATCCACTATATGGGAGGGTGAACAGTAGGGGGTTCCAAGTGACACGGAACCAATCTAGCATCCACTATATGGGAGGGTGAACAGTAGGGGGCTCTAAGTGACACGGAACCAATCAAGCATCCACTATATGGGAGGGTGAACAGTATGGGGCTGTAAGTGACACGGAACGAATCTAGAACCCGCTATATGGGAGGGTGAATAGCATCCACTGTATGGGAGGATGGACAGTAGGGGGCTCTAAATGGCACGGAATCAATCTAGCATCCACTATATAGTGTGGCAGTTATAGAGAAGAATTGTGCACTTTGTGACAAAAGCATGAAATTTGGTACACATACCCTTTGAAGTATGCTAAGTCATTAAAGGTTGGGTACTCATTGATATCTCCTTTGTAATGGCCGCCATCTTGAATTACAAAATGGCCTCCATAATTAACAACTTTATGTAAATTCTTGTAGTTTGGTTATCATAAAAACAAAAGATGTGTGGGTATTTAAAGATAGAATTAATAAACAAGTATGCAAACTGAATTTAATGATATCAATACATCACAATCAATTGTATTTTCAAGATGGCAGCCAAGAATATAGCAAATTTGAATAAATTTGCTTCTGTGAATGATACTCATTTACCATATGAGCTCCCAATCATATTTAGTGTGTTACATAATTCATAAACTCAGCTATTACCATTAATACACTTCCACATGGGTATATACATGAATATATGTACATGTAAACGTACAACTAGATGTCATACACCGGCATTGACTCTACAACAGCATGTGTCTTCAGGACGTTAATTCCATTTGCATTCTAATAATAACGTTCAACACTTTCTGTTTTATTGTTTTGTATTGTAAATATAATGTTCGTTTATGTCAGTGCTGTACTGACAGTTTTCCACATAGCTACGCATGAATTAGGGAATGCCGACAAGGTGATCTTGACAACTTTTTCCGACATATAAAACCAGAAATATCCACCTTCTCTTTCTGATATGGGGGACCTGCGACAAGGAACAAAGTCGGATTTATGTGTGGCAGTTATACAGTATAATCCAGAAGAATTGTGCACTTTGTATTAATGAAATAGCCGTTCCAAGAAATAAATGTTGACTAGTTTGTGCACTGGGGTTGTGGTCTATGTTATCAATAGCGCTGCAAGTGAAAACATACTTGTTCAGTTTTGGAGGGCATACCATATTGTCCTTTGCATACTGCGCACATACGGTGTTTGCCATACTAGTGAAAATGGTCATCAATCGGTCATATGACACACACAGACCTAGATTAAAACACATGTCAACAAGCTGACGGCTATGTCATTAATGCAGTTTCCAACAAAAGAGACCCCTGGAGAATGCCAAGATCCGATTATAATGGATACATCTAGTATCAATCAAAATAAAATTTCTCCACTTCCAGTAAGTTACACACTGGTTTCGCCCGTAGATAAACCACTTGATCCAATTGTTCCTACACGACAACATAGCCAGGTGAGTGATGAAGATAAAATGGTTGATAGTATGGCCAAAGAACATGAATGGTTGTCGCAAATTGCAAATCTATTGGGCAAATCTGACATTGAAACAGATGATTACCTGTATTGGGCAGCATATCACGCTAGTCAACAGCCACCTATGGATACGTGAATGAAAAACACAGCACTACTACCCCCTTTCCGGGAAACGGCTCATACCACAAGTATGATTGTTTATGCAATTCATATTGTTAGCACTGCTGTACATCATGTTAATCCAGAACAGATACCAGTAGTGACTGTAGACCAATCGCTATATGCTATAGCGAAGCAGGTACAATGGTCATGGCCAGAATCTCACGGAGAGGATAAGATTGTGGTGATGATGGGAGGATTGCATATCGAAATGAATGTTTTGAAATTACTTGGAGATTGGCTAAAGGGTAGCGGCTGGACTGCATCACTTGTACAGGCAGACTTGACTACCTCTGGACGCGCAGATTCAATGTTGACCGGGACTCATGTTACACAGGCTAGATATGCACACCAAGTAACTGCGGCCAGTCTACACATTCTACAACACCAAGCATATAATATTTACCTGGCGCAGTACGCTGATGAAGGTGCACCTCTTCCATTTGAGCAATGGTGTGTTGCTCAAGGCAAAACTCAACCCAAGTTTAAATACTGGTCTACAACATTACACATGGAGTTGACACTCTTGCAGTATATACGTTCAGTAAGAGAACGAAATTTTGATATGTATGTTCAATGTCTCCTGCAAATTGTACCATGGGTGTTTGGTTTCGACCATACGAACAATGCAAGATGGTTACCTGTGCACATCAGTGACATTATGAATCTACAAAGAACTCACCCAGCTGTTCATAGAGAATTTGTTCTTGGTCATTTTGCGGTTCAGAAGTCTCGACATGCGTTCTCAGCTATGGCTATTGATCAGTGCCACGAGCAACTAAACAAAGTGATAAAAGGTGACGGAGGTGCTGTGGGGTTAACAGAAAATGCGCAAGCATTGGAAAGGTGGATGGTGGCAGGACCTGAGATTTTGAGAGCAATTGTGGAATATGAGCAACATCACAAACCATGTAGAGCAGATGAAACGGTTAAGCATCATGAACAAAGTCGTACTGCTCAAAAGGATTTTGCCACACATGTAACTGATTTAGTATCAGCTATTGATGAAAAGGGAAACCCATTTTGTGAAGACACTGGAGACCTGTTAACACTTGACACAAAACTATCATGAATGATGATGTGGTCAAAACTGTATACACCATTGAAGATGTTGGAAGAACACAATACTCTCGTTTTGTTGATGAGAGACTCACACATTCATCCAATAAACCATTGAGTAATATCATCAGAAAAAAAAAATGCCAATTTTTAGTTCAGTTCATACAAAACAACACTTGAAAAGCAAGGAACAATTGCAATTAATGAAAACAAACTGTACTCTATTTGCAAGATTATATATTGCATGTCAGTCTAGATAAGGTGATCTTGACAACTTTTTCCAACATGAAAACCAGAAATATCCACCTTCACTTTCTGATATGGGGGACCTGCGACAAGGAACAAAGTTGGATTTATTAAATTGCCTAACTGAGGATATGAATAACCATCCATCACAAACTAGTCCTACAGTGGATACTAAAGTACTGGATGGTGCAGAAATCGTACACATGCTGAGACCAGGTGGAGCTAGAACCTTTCACGACTATTCACATAATGTATTCATTCCATATATTGCATCTCACTTGGAAACTGTTCGTAGAATTGATATTGTATGGGATAGGTATATTGTTGATAGTCTGAAGGGGTTTGCTAGGGGTCGCAGAATTCACAGACATGCACAAAGACCAATGGTACTTGCTGATACACCTATACCATCTAATTGGGAGAGTTTTCCCAGGATTGATCAGAATAAAGAGGAATTGTTCATGTACTTGTCAAGCTGCATTAAATCTGTTAATACTGATGAAAAGGTGGTCATAAGTACATGTGATATAAATGTAGTCATGGCTGGACCGGATAATCAGGAGTACATGCAGCCATTGCAGCCATGTGACCATGAAGAGGCTGATACCAGGATCTTATTACACGTGGATCATTGTGGTCGGAAGGGGTATCGCAAAGTAGCTATGCGGACAGTAGATACGGACGTTGCAGTTTTAGCAGTATCCCATTTCAACGATATGGACCTAGGTGAACTTTGGATTAGTTTTGGTACCGGAAAACATTTTCGGCACATTCCTATTCACTTCATAGTCACAAAATTGTGTCATACAAAGGCAAAGGCATTACTAATGTTTCATGCGCTTACGGGCTGTGATACAGTATCTAGATTTCTCGGTCGTGGAAAGACGACTGCTTAGGTGGCATGGAATGACTGTCCTGCAGTGACCCCCGTATTTCTGGAGCTATTGACAAGACCAACAGAAGTCACTCCGCAATGTCTACATGAAGTAGAAAAGTTTGTTATTCGTATGTACAGTAGAACATGCATCGTGGACAACATCAATGAAGCGAGAAAATAATTGTTTGCTCAAGGATCTCGAAGCATTGAGAACATTCCAGCGACATTGCTCCAACATATGTGAAAAGAGCCACATATCAAGCAGGATGCGTTTGGTCACAAGCTAGAACACAAGTTCCACAGATACCTAGTCCTGAACAATGGGGTTGGATGTCAAGTGATACAGGATGGAAGCCCTTCTGGTCTGAATTGCCGAATGCATCAATGTCATGTCATGAGCTTGTGCACTGTGGTTGTAAAAAGAGCTGCAAGAGGAAATGTAAATGTAGAACATCTGACCTTCAATGCACTGAACTATGTGAATATAGTGGTGAATGTGTTGGTACATGAAAAGCACAAACAGTGATTTCCTAGTTTTAGGAATGTTAATTCATGAATATCATATACATGGGGCCCCAGCTGAGAAAAATGACATTACCACATATGCTACCAGCATCCGCACAGTCTGATCAGGGCCTACACTGATCGCAAGTCAGTCAAAGTAGAAGAAGTATTACTAATGATACAAGCAGAACTATGAAAAATTATTCAGAATTCATGTGTATTCAAGAGTTTAAATCTCCAATGACTGCCAATTATGTAATTGCCTTTTTCTCAGCATGTGGCCCATATAATCTGCATTGAAATGACAGGAAATCGGCATTCCCTAATTCATGTGTAGCTATGTGGAAAACTATCAGTACAGCACTGACATAAACGAACATTATATTTACAATACAAAACAATAAAACAGAAAGTGTTGAACAGTCACGTTATTATTTGAATGCAAATGGAATTAACGTCCTAAAGACACATGATGTTGTAGAGTCAATGCCGGTGTATTACATATCTAGTTGTACGTTTACATGTACATATATTCATGTATCTACCCATGTGGAAGTGTATTAATGGTAATAGCTGTGTTTATGAATTATGTAACACACTAAATATGATTGGGAGCTCATATGGTAAATGTGTATCATTCACAAATTTGCTATATTCTTGGCGGCCATCTTGAAAATATAATTTATTGTGATGTATTGATATCATTAAATTCAGTTTGCATACTTGTTTATTAATTCTATCTTTAAATACCCACACATTTTTTGTTTTTATGATAACCAAACTACAAGAACTTACATAAAGTTGTTAATTATGGCGGCCATTTTGTAATTCAAGATGGCGGCTGTTACCAAGGAGATATCAATGGGTACCCAATCTTTAATGACTTAGTATACTTCAAAGGGTATGTGTACCAAATTTCATGCTTTTGTCACAAAGTGCACAATTATTCCGGATTATACTGTATAACTGCCACACTATATATGGGAGGGTGAACAGTAGGGGGCTCTAAGTGGCACGGAACCAATCTAGCATCCACATATATGGGAGGGTGAACAGTATGGGGCTCTAAGTGGCACGACGGAACCAATCTAGCAGCCTCTATATGGGCGGTTGAACAGTATGTGGCTCTAAGTGGCACGACGGAACCAATCTAGCATCCACTATATGGGAGGATGAACAGTGTGGGGCTCTAAGTGGCACGGAACCAATCAAGCATCCACTATATGGGAGGGTGAACAGTGTGGGGCTCTAAGTGGCACGGAACCAATCTAGCATCCACTATATGGGAGGGTGAACAGCATGGGGCTCTAAGTGACACGGAACCAATCTAGCATCCACTATATGGGAGGGTGAACAGTAGGGGGTTCTAAGTGGCACGGAACCAATCTAGCATCCACTATATGGGAGGGTGAACAGCATGGGGCTCTAAGTGACACGGAACCAATCTAGCATCCACTATATGGGAGGGTGAACAGTAGGGGGTTCTAAGTGACAAGGAACCAATCTAGCATCCACTATATGGGAGGGTGAACAGTATGGGGTTCTAAGTGACACGGAACCAATCTAGCATCCACTGTATGGGAGGGTGAAAAGTAGGGGGCTCTAAATGACATGAAACCAATCTAGCATCCACTATATGGGAGGGTGAACAGTAGGCGGCTCTAAGTGACATGAAACCAATCTAGCATCCACTATATGGGAGGGTGAACAGTAGGGGGCTCTAAGTGACACGAAACCAATCTAGCATCCACTATATGGGAGGGTGAACAGTAGGGGCTCTAAGTGGCACGGAACCAATCTAGCATCCACTATATGGGAGGTTGGACAGTAGGGGGCTGTAAGTGACATGGAACCAATCTAGCATCCAACGGGTGAATGGGGAATGGTTGGAGGGTTGGAACCGTAGGGTGGCTCTAGTGCACGGAACAAGGTCTGCATCCACTATATAGGGAGGTGGGGCCCAAGTCAGGGGTGGGCTCTAGGGTGGGACACGGGGGAAAAGTCTGTAGCATCCATATATGGGTGGGGTGGACCGTAGGGGTCTAAGTGGCACGGAACCAATCTAGCATCCACTATATAGGAGGTTGGACAGTAGTGGGCTCTAAGTGACACGGAACCAATCTAGCATCCACTATATGGGAGGGTGGACAGTATGGGGCCCTAAGTGACACGGAACCAATCTAGCATCCACTATATGGGAGGTTGGACAGTAGGGGGCTCGAAGTGACATGGAACCAATCTAGCATCCACTATATGGGAGGGTGAACAGTAGGGGGCTCTAAGTGACACGGAAACAATCTTGCATCCACTATATGGGTGGTTGGACAGTAGGTGTCTCTAAGTGGCATGGAACCAATCAATCATCCACTGTATGGGAGGTTGGACAGTAGGGTGCTGTAAGTGACATGGAACCAATCTAGCATCCACTATATGGGAGGGTGAACAGTAGGGGGCGGCTGAACAGTAGGGGACACTAAGTGACACGGGACCAATCTAGCATCCATTATATGGTAGGGTGAACAGGGACTCTGAATAGGGGGCTCTAAGTGAAACGGTACCAATCTAGCATCCACTATAATGGAGGGTGAACAGTAGGGGACACTAAGTGACACGGGACCAATCTAGCATCCACTATATGGGAGGCTGAACAGTAGGGGACACTAAATGACACGGAACCAATCTAGCATCCACTATATGGGAGGGTGAACATCAGGGTGCTCTAGGTGACACGGAACCAATCTAGCATCCACTATATGGGACGGTGAACAGTAGAGGGCTACATTACACTCGTTCGTTTTATTTTCTAGACAATAACAGCATTATTAATCACTGCTCGATTTAATTTGGCAATCCCGTATCACGCATCTTCCCCATGGTGAACCCCTAAGCTACCGTATTTGTTGCACTCGGAACCCCTCTCACCATTCCGTAAATCGAGAATAATGTCTCGGGGACGAATGGTAGGTCGCCATTGTTTCTATTTACATTGCGTCTATGGTAATACCAGAAGGCCACCAGAAGGCCTCCGTGTGACCGATTCACCTAGTATTCGTACGCGTTTCATAAACCATTCTAGTTCATCAGTTTTAGATTTACTGGTTCCAACTGACAGGGTGTATGGAACGCCAAATCTACATAAACTCAAATATATATTGCTAGCTCTAAATATTTCGAGCTAGCAATATATATTTAGAGCTAGCAGTAAACATTTCGAGCTATCTCCAATTCATTTGAAGAGGTCTGTAATTTATTTGGAGCTAGCTCTAAATCAATTAATGATATCTCAAATTGATTTGTAGCGAGAATTTATAACTTTGATTTGGAGAGCTCTCTAAATCATTTGGAGCTATCACGAAATCATTTGGAGAGCTCTCTAAATCATTTGGAGAGCTCTCGAAATCATTTCGAGCTAGCTCTAAATCAATTAATGATAGATCCAAATGATTTGTAGCGAGCATTATATAACTTTGATTTGGAGAGCTCTCTAAATCATTTGGAGCTATCTCTAAATCATTTGGATAGCACTCTAAATCATTTGGAGAGCTCTCGAAATCAATTAATGATATCTCGAAATCATTTAGAGAGCTCTCGAAATCATTTGTAGCGAGCATTATATAACTTGATTTGGAGAGCTCTCTAAATAATTTGTAGCTATCTCTAAATCATTTGGAGAGCTCTCGAAATCATTTGGAGAGCTCTCGAATTCATTTGGAGATATCTCAAATTGATTTAGAGAGGGCATTATAAACTTGATTTGATGTTAGCTCCAAATACCACTCCACGTAGGAACTGGAGGAAAAAAACAATAAGCGCTCCCTTCCCGCGCTTTTAAAATCTCTGTACGCATGTGCGCCAAGCCTATTAAAAACTTCGTAACCTTCAATATGGAGTATACGGTTGGAGTAAAAAAAAATTGTTTAGCTTATTTCTTTTTCATTTATTGATGCCTTTAGGCATATTTAATGTATTTATAGACCTCGGTCCGTTACTTCAACCTGTGCTGTAAACATGCTCGACATATGTGTATTTACTACTACACGTGAGACAGGCGACTTCCGGTCTCGGTAAAGTCGCACTAAATTTGGGATGGCACGATTTACCCAAATCTACCCAAATCTTCATGTAATTACTATATTTGTTAATAAATAAAGCTATACACATTATAATAATGATGTTTGAACTGTACTTACATAATATATGTCATTAATTTGCTTATACCAGGGCATTTTTTAATGTTTTAATGCAAAATGGAAATATTTGTACATGAAATAAAGGGAGAATACCGCGATTAACTTATGCTAGGAAGCCAAAGAATATAATGCACTTTATAATGGCTAAATGGGAATGATGATTTTTAATTGAAATACTAATAAAAACAGTAGAACCTCTCTAATGTTGACATCCAAGGAGACAGTGTGTGAAAACTGTTATGTCAACTAGTATAATTATATATTTATATACGGTAGTAATATATAATTTAAATATATAAACTACTAATATTTTAAAACTAATACTGCATTAATATGTATATGTGGCTGTGACTGGATAAATGGGGCTTATCGAAATTGTGACCAGTGTAGGTTCTGATTAAATAGATCCCTTCTGTAGCCTGGTAACGACCTACATTGCTTGCTCGAAGCATGACTGGGGGCTTCATTTATGGAATGACGAATGTTGCAGATGCTGATCAGACTGCGGATGCACATGCTGATCTTGATCTACACTGGTCGCAAAACCCATAAACCACATTTCTCCAGTCACGACCACATTATGTGCGAAATACAATCATAGTCGATGATAACTTAAAGTTAGACAACTGAGACATAATTAATGAGTCTCGGTAGTCTCCCTTTATAATAATGCTATATTAATCGTTTTCCCGCAGAAATATGTCCTTTATTCTTCCTATGTTTCGGTTAAAATGTGGTTATTATATGATATACTAATGATATATTGTAGAAAAAGTATATAATATAATCATAAATGTTATTTTTAATGAATATTTGGGTATATTTGGGTAAATCGTGCTGCGTAATTCAATGCGTAATTCAATAATTCAGGGAGACATCGTTTTCATAGTTTCAAGCGATTTAATGCTAGCTCCAAATAAGATATATATTGCTAGCTCGAAATGAATTAGAGATAGCTCGAAATGATTTCGAGAGCTCTCCAAATGATTTCGAGAGCTCTCAAAATGATTTAGATATAGCTCCCAATGATTTAGAGAGCTCTCCAAATCAAAGTTATATAATGCTCGCTACAAATGATTTCGAGAGCTCTCTAAATGATTTCGAGATATCATTAATTGATTTCGAGAGCTCTCCAAATGATATCGAGAGCTCTCCAAATGATTTAGAGATAGCTCCAAATGATGTGGAGAGCTCTACAAATCAAGTTATATAATGCTCGCTACAAATAAATTGGAGCTATCATTAATTTATTTAGAGCTCGCTCGAAATGATTTCGAGAGCTCTCCAAATGATTTCGAGAGCTCACCAAATGATTTAGAGATAGCTCCAAATGATTTAGAGAGCTCTCCAAATCAAAGTTATATAATGCTCGTTACAAATGATTTCGAGGGCTCTCTAAATTATTTCGAGATATCATTAATTGATTTCGAGAGCTCTCCAAATGATTTCGAGAGCTCTCCAAATGATTTAGAGATAACTCCAAATGATTTAGAGAGCTCTCCAAATCAAATGTTATATAATGCTCGCTCCAAATGATTTCGAGAGCTCTCCAAATGATTTCGAGATATCATTAATTGATTTCGAGAGCTCTCCAAATGATTTCGAGAGCTCTCCAAATATTTATTGCTAGATCCAAATATTTGTTGCTAGCTCTAAATATTTAGAGCTAGCAATATATATTTGAGTTTATGTAGATTTGGCGTTCCATAAGGGTGCCGGATATAGAAAATTAAGCAATAAACCGGGAACCTGTAACACTGTCCCAGCTCTAGCCATACCAATAACAGGACTCAAGTAAGCTCGGAACCAATACATTGACTGGCATGTTGCGTTGTAAACAATTAGCAGATGCATTCAGTCCGTTACAATTTGGTTTCACAGTTTCAGGTTTGAAGGACTACCAGTAATAATGATTTTAAATTAGAAATAAATGTAAACTGTTAATTTATGGTTGTGACTGGAGAAATGTGGCTTATGGTATCTGCGACCCGTGTACATCCAGATCAGCCTGCAAATTCGCGCAGTCTGATCAGGGTCTGCACTGGTCGCCATTCATTCAGCAAGGCCGTAACTAGAGGTAAATACCAGACGAGGCGAACCAAGTCCCGACATGGGGGTAAGGGAGCATTCTCCCCGCCACCACCCCAGGGATTTGTTTAATTATTGGCATAAAACAAATAATTGGCTAAATGACCGCCTCGTCTGCCTCATCATGGAAAACTGTAGGACTAGTTCGATGTACAAGACTAAAGTTTATGGACGGACAGATGGCGCCACACCATAATATATTCTGTTTTTCAAACGGGCGTATAAAAAGGAGTACAAAAGAGCTCATCTGAACTATAACCACGCACAACGCACATCCAGCTCCGTGGTTTGAAGGTCAATCTCGCAGCAGAGGTTATTTGACCTTGTACTTGGACAATGGGAGCACGTCTGGGATGGGGAATACATATATGAATGATGGGTAACATGCACATATAGTTTGAAGTGAATCATTCATAAAGTAAAGAAGTTATAGGAGAACGGAGGAACGTGCACACACCTACCGGACGGAAACTTCAAAATTATTTTACCTCGACCTTGGGCATTGGGAGAGCATGGGTTGGGTTGGGAATGAAAATGATGATAATAAACATGCACATGAAGTTTCAAGCCAATTTGTTCCTCAGTAAAGAAGTTATAGGAGAATGAAGAAACGCTCATTCATCTATTGGACCCCAATTTCAAAGTTATTTGACCTTGACCTTGGGCATGGGGAAAACATTGGTAGGGTGGGGAACCAAAATATGGATGATAGTAAACATGCACAGTAAATAAGTTATAAGAGAATGGAGAAACGTGTACGCATCTACTGTACGCATCTACTGGACGCAACTTACTAGTTGCTGGACGCAACATACTAGTAATTTGACCTTGACCATGGGCATGGGGGTGCGTGGGTGGGGCGGGGAATGAAGATATGGATACTAGACATGCACATGAAGTTTCAAGCCAATCGGTCATACGGTAGCAAAGTTATAGCAGAATTGAAAATGTGACGGATGGACAGACGGGTGACTTTTGCATCCCTATATCCAATTTTCGCTACGCGATGGGGTATACTTTAATACAGACACGATGACTACATTGTAACCACTACTACACGCTCGCTGCAAGAAGGCTTGAACATTAACGATGTGTTTGTCATACTGGGCCTGAATTCAAGATTATAAACTTTTCTGAGCACATAAGCCTTAATTTAATACATGACCAATCAAAAAGCCGTCAACATGTTATCTTACTGTTGGACACACCTAACATCACATTCAGTCAACCAATCAACATGCTTTATCATGTTTATTCTGAGTCGATTGGTGCTCAGCAAGTTTTATAATCAAAGAATCAAAGATTAGCCTGGAGCGTGTAGTTGAAGGAAATTTCTCTGAATGTGTGTTAAATGTAGATCTATTTAACATGTTTAATAACAAAAATTTCTATTTTGTATAGATTGACCGCCTAAGTCCGCACAGTTAGGACCGCATCTTTCACTGAAGGTATCTAGTTTACCCGACTCGGCTGTATGTGTCACTTATTCCATTTCAGTTGCTATACCTGGATGGTAGCCACCTGACAAGAATAACCAGACAAGTAGAATAAAAAGAAATAGCATCTCGTGTTAGTGTATTTTCACATTGGACTGAAACTAGTTGGCCCGCGGAGTCGTAAACATTGACCTGTATACCTGCACACTTGTTTCAGAGTTACGTATTCCATTTTTCTGGCCAGCTACCCTCCCTATTAGACTCTGAAAGCCTTGAATTCTTCTGCACTACTGTGATCCACCTTAAACCATTGTCTCTCAGGTGACCTTCATTCGACCTTGACCTATATTTTCTGCTAGTTAGACGAATCATTTTACATATTTCGCTCCGTTTCGCACCAAATACAGCAACTAACCCGACCATGCTTGTGCAACTTCATCAATTTGTGATACTCATATGAAGCCAATGTACATGTGACTTTGAACTGATATTGATCATCTACTTTCTATGCTCGATTTACTCCATCCTTTTACTTTAAATGTTCACTCTGTGAATGTGGCCTTGTCGTAGCTGTGGGTGTGAAATGGTAGAGCTCTGCTATTGTCTGATAGCTATTATTTCACAGTTTTTAAGTTTATTGACAAGCAATAAACACCAAGTAATATGCTACTAGTTGTATTATATATCTCTTACTAGGGTCTTGAACTTACTGAGGGCCATTGAAAGAACTTGTATGTCAGTGACATTATGAAAATGTTCAAATCTGCCGATAATTTCTCGAAAATATGCACAGTTTTTACTTGTTCAAGGTCACATACATATCTTGCTAATACATGTGAAGCAGCTGTAGAGCTTGCTAAGCAGTGTAATGAAGTGCTTGTATAGTTTGCGCCTCCTTACATAGCAACACAACGTCAGCAGTAACATTGTTGTAGCAAAATGCTGTTTCGACCCAAATTTGACCACTTTCCGAAGCTGTACCACCACCCTTAAAAATAATTGGTGACAGACACTTCTACACAATATACATTTAATATTTGGTTTATTCTGTTTGGAATTGCCACCCTACTGGCAAATTACAGAAAATGTGCAGTGACAAAAGGGGTATGCATGCTTAAGGCAAAACATTGATTTCCTGAATTTGCAATTTCTGTCATTTGTTGCATTTCAATGTTCAATTTATCGACATTGAAAATACCATTTCAGGACAGCTGACATGTGTCTGATGACTGTGTTGAGCCATTTTATCAGGGAAGCCTCTCAAGCTGAAAATACAACAACTAAATGGTGGAATTCTGATGTTTGATATCTGGATGATTTTCTGGATGGATTTGACTGTGTAGCAAAAACATTAGCCTGGAGCGTGTAGTTGAAGGAAATTTCTCTGAAGTTGTGTTAAATGTAGATCTATTTAATAACAGATATGTCTATTTTGTGTAGATTGACCTCCTTAGTTCGCACAGTTAGGACCGCATCTTTCACTGAAGGTCTCTAGTTTACCTGACTCGGCTGTATGTGTCACTTATTCCATTTAAGCTGCTGCTAGCCTATATCTGGATGACAGCCACCAGGCACGAATAACCAGACCAGTAGAAGAAAAAGAAATAGCATCTCAGGTTAGTGTATTTTCACATTGGACTGAAACTAGTTGGCCCGCGGAGTCGTAAACATTGACCTGTATGCCTGCACACTTGTTTCAGAGTTACGTATTCCATTTTTCTGACCAGCTACCCTCCCTATTAGACTCTGAAAGCCTTGAATGCTTCTGCTCTGCTGTGATCTACCTTAAACCATTGTCTCTTAGGTGAATGTAGGACAAAAGCCCCGACAGACAAATGCCCCGACTCCAAAATATGCTACTAGATGTATTATTTATCTCTTAGTAGGGTCTTGAACCTACTGAGGGTCCTTGAACGAACTTGTATGTCAGTGACATTATGAAAATGTTCAAATTTGCCGATAATTTCTCAACAATATGCACAGTTTTTACTGGTAAACGTCATATACATATCATGCTAATACATGTGAAGCAGCTGTTGTGCTTGCTAAGCAGTGTAATGAAATGCTCGTATCGTTTGCGCCTCCTTACATAGCAACACATCAGCAGTAACACTGTTGTAGCAAAATGCTGTTTCGATCCAAATATTATGAACGAGGCGACAGTTATTACACGGTTGAAGTCATGCTGTTTTTAAACTTTTAATATGTTCTAAAATATGAATAACAATAAAACACAAGTCTATACAACACTAGTGACGGAAATTCCGCATAAACACTGGCAACTTCAGATGTTGACACTACAATAAAAATTCATAAACTGCCAGTATAGTGTTCACAATGTTAGTATGGAAATTGCAAACATGATAGGATTAATAATTTGGTGGGTTTCCACCAATGATATTTGTCTGTTCAATGGCAATCCAGGCGGAACCAGATTTCATGTAGGAATATTCAGTCTGGGCGGAACAAAAGGTGTGGTCATTCAGGCTTTGTAATATCAATAATCAATCAAAGATTACCGTTAAAGCGGTGTATGACAAGGGCTAACTACGAAATGGCAAACACGGAACAAAGAACGAGACATATTACCTGGCTTATATAACATATAACGATGCAAACTTAGAGATTATGTGGAATTGCTATCACCAAATATTTGAGACCCATTGTCAATATTACACCTTCATAACTTTATCAAGAATGATATGTATTTGATCATTAATGAGTCTGGTTTTAAATTGAAAAAACCTGCAAATATGCAATTGTATGTTGAATATGATTTCTGGTAAGTAACACCAATCATCAGAGACATAAGAGCAAGAGACAATCATAGAAATGGCACAAACAATTATTTAATTTCCTCAGTGTCGGCCATTGTTGTTTACTAATCACTGCGCACCTGTCAATTCCCGTTCTCGCGAGAATAAAACAATTGATTATCAAAATTAGTAGCTTAGAGATTAACACTTCTCGTCCAATCGGGGGCAACCAGTATTATCCCTCTTTCTTAGAGATTATCGACCCGACCATTGCGAGGCCCCCGATTGTGATGATAGTGACGTGGCAACAATGCGCCAATCGTAAGAGTTGTTATCTTCGCATTAACCAATGAATTGACAGCGCGCCAGTTCGCGGGAGATTCGGAGGCTGCCGACATCATTCTATGATTCGCAGCTGTCCGAGATACACGCTTTCATTAAATTTTCCGGAATTATTAAAATTACCACGTGGTGGATTAATACGATGTAATTTTCATGCAATCATGGGAAATATATAGGAACCTGTGAACAACCATGGAATTATCGATTCGAGGGGATAATACGGATTAACTCGTGAAAATTGCAAAGGAAATCATGAACGTGTTTGTGATTACCACGTGCGTTATATGTGTGTTCCATCTTAATTTAGCGGTGCCAACACGATATGTCGTACCGGAATTACACTAGCGACGTTTCGCAAGACGTGATACGAATTTATTACCGAATTCCTGAGTGGTATGTTATGTCGGAAACAGAACAAAGGAGACTAAATGATTACGCAAGGAACTCGCAAAATTTGGCGGAGGCGAAATTTTCTCGCATGTTGGACTGCAGCGCGTATTGCCAACCACGTGACTGTTTTTTCTGCACTGATCTGAGGCCGCTCCCCGGGTTACACGCGACTGGCACCGATACGTGATTGATAGGTAGCTGGTCAACTCGCCCGCATGTCAACTCGGCCGCAAGTCAACTCGTCCTCAGGTTGACTCGCCCGAAATTGTGGCAAATAAAACGAGCAGAATGGCGTCCAACATGGACGAGTCTACATACACAGGTACCATGGAGCAGACGGAGACGAGCGATAGCGGAATAAACACGATACCGCCGTCGGACGTCGACAGTGTGATTAATTATTGTATGCAGAACAAAGTGTCAAAATCAGCCATTGACGAACTCCTAAAACGCGGGTACACTAGCTTGGAAGCTCTGAAATTGGTCGACATGGAGGACTTGGCTACGCAAAAGATCCCGACAGGACAACGGCGTTTGATCGGGCACATAGCGAAGAGACTGCCGGAGTTAAATTCACCACCAGCGGGTGGTTCCCAAGCCGCCCAACCCGGAAGTAGCGCGACCACTAAGGAACATTCCATACCGGAAACCGTCCCTCATACCCAACAAACCCCCGGACTGTACCACTCATCAATAATGGGCAGTCTACTGGCACACCAACAACAGATGCCAGTGACTCATAGTGCTTCGAATGTAGCTAATTGCACTGACAATTCCGTTAATGCTGCCATGAATTTCACCAGTGGTGCAGAAAGTACACAACCGTCGTGGAATGACCCCCAGATACATATCTCTGCGGCAACAGGTAAGTCCTCTGTTGAGTACTATGATATTTGCGATTTTGTGTCAAATAGCATTGAGGAAGAGGTGGTCATTGGGGGGCAGGGGGACCAAACAATCATAGTTAAATCAGGCCCCAGGCGCCCAAAACTGGAGAACGTCACTCTGTGCCAATGGTCCGTTGCGAATCTCTGCATTTTGTATAAACTGGTGGGAGACGGTGCGCTCCAGGGTTCCGCTCTGATGGATTACCTGTCGTACAACACAAAGATATACCAGTTAGTACAACGATTTAGTCTGGTTTCTGTTTTGCTGTACGATAGGGAATATCGGAAGCTGCAGGCCTCTATGGGTTTCAGGTGGGGAACAGACGTGCAACATCTGCACACACTCGTGCTCCAACCTAGAGACCTCAACAGGTCAGCATCACAGTTTGCCCAGGGTGGTAGGAAAGGGGCTCCATTGCCACCCACATCGAAACTGAGAAATGTCAAATCTGACATCATTTGTCGAAATTTTAACTCCCCCAAAGGTTGCAATTTCGCTAATTGTCGATACAAGCACCAGTGTCTGATCCCTGGCTGCACCCAGCAGCACTCGGCCTCTGTGCACTCCATTGAAAAAAAACTAGGAATTGAGGTCCGCCCCTCCCCGGGTCTTAACCTTTCAGCATGGGAAGAGGAGCTGGGTGATGATATTGACGGGGAATTTATTCTGAACGGTATACGACATGGGTTTGACATAATTGATGACAACACATGCATACCCAAGGTCAGATCCGATAACCACCCGTCAGCCAAACCCAACAGCCCACTCTTTAACAAGGCATCTGAACAGGTTAAAACTGAGATAGAACATGGAAATTATGTCATTTGCAGCACACCACCAGAAATAATTAGTCCAATGGCTGCTATCCCGAAACCGGATGGTGGTGTACGACTAATTCATGACTGCTCAAGACCTGTCGGAAGTGCGGTCAATGATTTGTGTTCATCAGATTGGCAACAAAAATTTGCCCGAGTTGATGACGCTGCTGTCCTTATGTCGGAAAACTGTTGGTTGGCCAAAGTTGACTTGAAATCTGCTTATCGCTCAGTTGGTATTAGCACCCGTAGTCAACGAGTGACAGGTTTCAGTTGGGACTTTAATGGCAACTCTGTTTACCTCAGAGACACAAGGTTACCATTCGGGGCTAAACTTAGTCCTGGCATATTCCATAGACTGACTCAGGCCGTCAGACGTATGATGGCCCGGAAGGGTTATGACCTCGTCATCGTATACCTCGATGACTTCCTTATCATTTCCAAATCACGTGACCAATGCGCAGAAGCATTATTGTGCCTCATTCAGCTTCTCCGGAAGCTCGGTTTCGCTATCCATTGGGGTAAAGTTGTGGACCCAACCAGGAAGCTGACATTCCTGGGGATAGAACTAGACTCTATGTCGATGGAGTTACGTTTGCCGACGCAAAAACTTGAAACGACAAAACAGGAACTCCGCGAGTTCTTGTTGCGTAAGCGTGCTACTAAGCGGCAATTACAGTCCATCGCGGGACGATTGTCATGGGCGGCAGGAGTAGTGAAAGGCGGGCGAGTATTTCTCCGCCGGATTTTTAATAAAATCCGCACACTCAAACATGGTTCGCACAAAACGTTACTCAGCATAGACATTCGGCAAGACTTGCTCTGGTGGTCACAATTCCTAGAGGTTTTCAATGGCCGGTCGATGTTGCTGGATAGTACCCCCATCGAGTGAGTCTTTACGGACGCTTGTGTGGATGCTGCAGGGGGAAGTTTTGGGACTGACTGGTTTTATTATAATTGGAATATCGATTGGCCCCAGGCAGTTGACCTCCATATCAACGAAAAAGAGGTACTAGCAGTAGTGATTGCCGCACATAGGTGGGCCCCAACGTGGACAAATAAGAAAATAATTATCTATTCTGATAATTCGGTCACGGTGGCATCGGTCAATAAAGGTACCTCTCGAAATGGTCTGGTAATGCAATGTCTGAGACGGTTGTTCTGGCTCTCTGCTACATACAATTTTCATATGACTGCAAAACACATACCGGGGGTACAGAATTTTGTGGCTGACAGTGCTTCTCGGTTACATACACCAGGTCATTTAGAAAGGTTATTACCTTTCGTGCGTCCGACTCCGCTTTTGTGGCATATGTCATTAGGGTCCCTCAATTTTCTACTTGACAGATTCGCTGGTCGGACACAACGGTAGACCAGGTCAGACCAAGCGGCAAGTACCAAGTACAGATGCAATCGGAAAACCGGCATCTCTCTCTGCAAGCCTAGACCACGAGGTCGGACTTTATCGTAGCCGCACATTTGCGACTTCCACATCTAAAACTTATGCCGACATCACGCAACATACCTTAAATTCTGTATACAACTTCAAATCCCCCTGGTACCATTATCTCAAATTAACCTTGGCCGTTATATTGCTTATCTCTCAAGACGTTTGTCTTTTTCTTCAGTTCGACAATATCTTAATGTGATTCGGTTAATTCACTTGGAGGCAGGTTTACCCAACCCACTCGTTGATAATTGGTACGTTACATCTATCCTCAAGGGCGTCAGACGAATAAAAGGGGATACTAGCAATCCAAAGCTTCCTATCACACTCGACCTTTTAAGTGGGATTTTCCAGCAGTTGAACATACGTTCGTCCTTTGACAGAACCTTTTGGGCGGCCTGTCTGGTGAGTTTTTTCTCCTTTTTCCGTAAGTCCAATTTATTGATACCATCGGTTCCGCTATTTGACCCTTCGCGCCATTTATGTGCCTGTGATGCTGACTTTACCATAGATGGTGTAGTACTAACGGTACGTTGGTCTAAAGTAATCCAATTCCGCCAACGCATTTTGCGTATTCCCTTGCCTGTTATCCCAGAGTCACCATTTTGTCCCTCCACTATATTAGTCCAGGTAACCCTAGACTGCCCACATGACAACAGCCCAGTGCCTTTGTTTCGTTATAGGGAGGGACACACCATCACACCTTTAACTGTTACAACTTTCACACGCAAGCTGCATACATGCCTCAAAGCTTGTGGGGTCCCAGAGAACCGTTACTCAGGTCACAGCTTTCGGCGGGGTGGGGCGACTTACGCATTACAATGCGGGCTACCAGTTGACCTCATTAAAATACAAGGTGACTGGAATAGCAACGCATATGAACGGTACCTTGAACCATCTCTGCAACTCCGTCAACTGGTGGCAAAGACAATGGGCTCGGCGAAGACAACCCCTCCTCAATGTGTGACAGGGAATCGCTGTCATAGTGGTTAGCTGGGGACTTGCATGATGCCGTAGTTAGTTCACCACCCCTCCCTTTCTTGCTCTCACCATATCCCAGAACACATTAATTCTCTACAGTGGTTGTGTATACTATGCACCTACAGAATATCCTACACCTACTGAGTTTTGGGAGTTTGGAGGTATATACTGGAAATTTGTGTATTATCAACAGACCGGATGTTAAGCATGCACATATAGATAGGTCAATCCCATTAGGGATTGGCATTCATGTATATTCCATATGTCTCATTGATTCAGAAAATTTAAAGTATATGGTTCAGTCTCCCAAAACCTAATAGTTGTTTCTTCTATTGCTCCCTTGTATGACACAGTCTAGTACAATATTATGTGAGATGCAGACCCAGCATCTAGATCTAGTCATAATGTTATATCTGTATCTTTGGATATTGATAGTAACAAATGACTAGTAATTTCTAATTACCGGAGTCGCTTGATACTTGGGGCAGTGAGACAGCATTATGCAAGTACCTGGCTAATACCAGCATCTTAAGTAAGGCTGTCTCACCACATTGCAGGGGTACTAGAATTTAAGAGTCAGATTATATAGTAATCTGGTTTTAAATTGAAAAACCCTGCAAATATGCAATTGTATGTTGAATATGATTTCTGGTAAGTAACACCAATCATCAGAGACATAAGAGCAAGAGACAATCATAGAAATGGCACAAACAATTATTTAATTTCCTCAGTGTCGGCCATTGTTGTTTACTAATCACTGCGCACCTGTCAATTCCCGTTCTCGCGAGAATAAAACAATTGATTATCAAAATTAGTAGCTTAGAGATTAACACTTCTCGTCCAATCGGGGGCAACCAGTATTATCCCTCTTTCTTAGAGATTATCGACCCGACCATTGCGAGGCCCCCGATTGTGATGATAGTGACGTGGCAACAATGCGCCAATCGTAAGAGTTGTTATCTTCGCATTAACCAATTAATTGACAGCGCGCCAGTTCGCGGGAGATTCGGAGGCTGCCGACATCATTCTATGATTCGCAGCTGTCCGAGATACACGCTTTCATTAAATTTTCCCCATCCCTCCCACCCTGGTGATTGGTGTTGCATATCACATGCTTAAGTACATGTGTAGATATTTAGTCTTGTTGTTGTGGTAGTCTAGTGTAGTTCAAAGAACCATATATATACCATATTTCGTCCTAGTCGAATTGACCTTATTATGGCTGATTGCCTATTATTCCTACAGAGTCACAAAGCCAGCTGTGTCTCGGAGTCTACCTCCACATAATACTAGGTCCATTATTGCATACATGTTTCTAGGCATACTTTCACGATGCTCAGTGATATATAAACAATATGCTAATCAGATGATCTATGTCCAAATGAGGACTGACTATATTTATAGAATATCAATGATCGTTACATGCCTTTGCCATGGAGGTATATACTGGAAATTTGTGTATTATCAACAGACCGGATGTTAAGCATGCACATATAGATAGGTCAATCCCATTAGGGATTGGCATTCATGTATATTCCATATGTCTCATTGATTCAGAAAATTTAAAGTATATGGTTCAGTCTCCCAAAACCTAATAGTTGTTTCTTCTATTGCTCCCTTGTATGACACAGTCTAGTACAATATTATGTGAGATGCAGACCCAGCATCTAGATCTATCATAATGTTATATCTGTATCTTTGGATATTGATAGTAACAAATGACTAGTAATTTCTAATTACCGGAGTCGCTTGATACTTGGGGCAGTGAGACAGCATTATGCAAGTACCTGGCTAATACCAGCATCTTAAGTAAGGCTGTCTCACCACATTGCAGGGGTACTAGAATTTAAAATAAAATACACATTTCTACAGAAACATATTTCGACATTGTAAACTGCAAATTTCCTGCATGTTAAAATGAATACAAACATCAATATGATTGGACAAGTATGACTATTCCAACAGTTTACATGCATTTTCAGAAACATTTATAAAAATAATATACAGACCTATGCTTATTTACATTATTGTGTTTTGTAAACAAGCGCTACTAAAATACATGTATTAATATACGCATACATTTTCAAATTGTAAAATGTGACCCATCATCTAATTAAATGCTCATCATAACACAAATTTGACCACTTTCCGAAGCTGTACCACCACCATTAAAATTAATTTGTGACAGACACTTCTACGTTATTATTTTTTTATTATTATCTTATATTTAAGGGTAGGAATTGGCTCGAGGACCTTCGAAACCCGGGCATTGAGCCCAAAAATGGCAGGCCAATGACCGTTGGCCCGTTTGTTTCCGAATTTACTAATATCTGCCAAACAGTCGAAATATGTGCATTAAATGAAGGAGGCAATGAGGCGGTTGATTTAACCTAGCTAGTTCATTCTCCTATCGCACGAAGCCGGTATGTAAGACCGTGAAAAGGCTGAGTGTGAGTGCATGTGACATATGGAGACTCAGCCGTAACAGTGTTATCCTATATGATGATGATATTTGACGGTTGGTCAGGGCAAAACATATCAGGCAGGGATTGATCGATATTGTGCTATGCAAAGTATGATATAATATGTTTTCGGGCCCAGCTACTGTCGTTTCGCGGCTTATCGCTATATACCAGTTGCTATTATAATAAATTCGAGTTCAGATACGGCGTTTATCTGTTGTTATTTGGTTAGATGACAAAGTGTTTCACATATTCTAAAGACGAAAGAAAACTAGAGCAGCTTGAGCTGCATCAACGGTTTGAGCCTCAAACATTGATTTCATGTGTAACTAAGCTTTAGCCCAAGGTGTAAACTATCGGTTGCAAAAAGAATTTCTGAAGTTTTAGAATGAACAGTCCAACATTATTGTGTTCGCATCATCACACCGATGTGGGGCCGGTTAGCTTAGAGGTAGAGCGATGGACTCGGAGCGAGGGATACCGGGTTCGATCCTCAGCCAAAGTTTTAGCTAAAGGACTGAAATATCGACTACAGCAAAAACAATTGAAATCGAATGATAAATAACGAAGCTGACGTCACATCCGTTTGCTCTATTTTGAAAACTTTAAAAAATACGTTCATCTTTGACATCGAATAGAGCCGTAAGTAGTCAAGATATAGCTCTGAAAATTATCATCTTTCATGCCGCTGACACTCCCCTATCACCCTGGTAAGAAATTATGTTGCTGACAGTACTGTACAAATTGGAAAACGTTTGTAAAGACCACCCGTTATCAGCCGAAATTCGGCAAAATCGTTGAAAAGTATGTACATTTTTCAACTTCAAATGCATATAGCTCTTTTATTTGAGCAGATAGCCGAAAACTGTCAGCGAATCTGAGATAGAGAATTTTGTCAGCTTTCCAATGTAACAAGAAGTCTTGACATCGGTTGGAAAATAAGGAAGTTATAGGAAGTATGACGTCACTTCCGTTTTCGTGGAAAGTAGCATTAAAAGATATCTGAAAATCTCTGAGTCTCTGTTCACACTTGATCCGTATCGGCATGCACAATTTGAAGTCGATCCGACCAGCGGTTTGGTGTAGATGGAGGGAGCCCGTAAGTCAGCGGATGATTATTTTTCGATAGTTATCGCCCTTAAATTGCAGTTTACGCCATTTGTAAATACACCTAATAAAACGGAAATTAAATGTGCAATATTCCGCCAGTGAAGTTTTCAGTCGTTTGTTTTTCACCATAGGCCGGGCACAAAGCGGGAAAGTTTTAGCTAAAGGACTGAAATATCGACCGCAGCAAGACATTTTGAAATCTATTGATAAATAACGAAGCTGACGTCACATCCGTTTGCTCTATTTTGAAAACTTGAAAAAACGACGTTCATCTTTGACATCCAATAGAACCGGAAGTAGTCAAGATAGAGCTCTGAAAAGTATCATCTTTTATGCGTCTGACAGTCCCCTATCACACTGGCAAGAAATTATGTTGCTGACATTACTGTACAAATTGGAAAACGTTTGTAAAGACCACCCGTTATCAGCCGAAATTCGACAAAAATTCGGCAAAATCGTTGAAAAGTATGTACATTTTTCAACTTCAAATGCCTATAGCTCTCTTATTTCACCAGATAGCCGAGAACTGTCAGCGAGTGCGAGATAGAGAATTAGCTTTCCAATGCAAAAGGGATTTTTGAAATCGGTTGGAAAATAAGGAAGTTATAGAGAGTATGACGTCACTTCCGGTTTCGTAGAAAGTGACGTCATGAGAATTCTGAAAATTGCGTTATTCTCGTCTCACTGTTGATGCGAATCGGTATACAAAATTTGAAGTCGATCCGACCAGCGGTTTGGGCTGTAGTCTCGACGGCTGAATAAAAAGAAAAAAAAGAAAAAAAAAACCAACGAAAACAAAAGGTTTGAGGAATCAAATTCCTCAAACCTAAAAAAACTAGAGCAGCTGAAGCTGCATCAACGGTTTGAGGCTTGATGTACTGACAAACGTACACTGGCAAAGTGATTAGAAGACATTGCCAATGACGAAAACATATGAAACTCAAAAAAAATTGATGCAATTCCAATGAAAATGAAAAAATAAAGTTTTGTATTTTCAGAATCGCTTGACTATCCTAAGCATTTTTCATTATATAACGTTCTACGAAATGTGTACCGTTAACCCCCTAGTCTGACATTGAAGTTGAGACGATTCTAAAGCACTCACAGCATGTCAGTTCGTATATAAAATGAAAATTGTTTATATTGTTACTGTGTGATTTAACGTGACGCTGTCAAACTTCAAATGCATGTAGCTCTCTCATTTGAGCAGATAGCTAAAACTACCAGCGACGCGGAGATAGGGAATTTTATTGCCTTTTTAATGGAAAAAAAATACTTGAAATCGGTTGAATAATAAAAAAGTTATGACCATTTCAAATTAAAAAAAATGAAAGAACCAAACTTCAAATGCCTACAACTCTCTCATTTGGGCAGATAGCCAAAAACTACGAGCGAAGCGGAGATAGAGAATTTTGTTGGCTTTTTAATGGAAAAAAAATATTTGAAATCGGTTAGATAATAACAAAGTTATGAACATTTCAAATTTGAAAAATTGAAAAAAAAACGTCCAAGTTTGAAAGGCAATAGAATCGGAACTCTTCAAGCTATAGCTCTGAAAAGTATCATCTTTTGTGCGGATGAATGTCCCGCGTCACGCTGTCAAAAAATTATGTTGCTGAGATTACTGTACAAATTGGAAACTGTTTTCGAAGTTTACACCTTGGGCTAAAGCTTAGTTACACATGAAATCAATGTTTGAGGCTCAAACCGTTGATGCAGCTCAAGCTGCTCTAGTTTCATGTGTAACTAAGCTTTAGCCCAAGGTGTAAACTATCGGTTGCAAAAAGAATTTCTGAAGTTTTAGAATGAACAGTCCAACATTATTGTGTTCGCATCATTACACCGATGTGGGGCCGGTTAGCTTAGAGGTAGAGCGATGGACTCGGAGCGAGGGATACCGGGTTCGATCCTCAGCCAAAGTTTTAGCTAAAGGACTGAAATATCGACTTACACAAAAAGCAAAAACAATTGAAATCGAATGATAAATAACGAAGCTGACGTCACATCCGTTTGCTCTATTTTGAAAACTTGAAAAAATACGTTCATCTTTGACATCGAATAGAGCCGTAAGTAGTCGAGATATGGCTCTGAAAATTATCATCTTTCATGCGGCTGACGCTCCCCTATCACCCTGGCAAGAAATTATGTTGCTGACAGTACTGTACAAATTGGAAAACGTTTGTAAAGACCACCCGTTATCAGCCGAAATTCGGCAAAATCGTTGAAAAGTATGTACATTTTTCAACTTCAAATGCATATAGCTCTTTTATTTAAGGAGATAGCCGAAAACTGTCAGTGAATCTGATATAGAGAATTTTGTCAGCTTTCCAATGCAAAAAGAATTCTTTAAATCGGTTGGAAAATAAGGAAGTTATAGGAAGAACTGGACGTCACTTCCGTTGTCGTGGGAAGTAGATTAAAAGATATCTGAAAATCTCTGAGTCTCTGCTCACACTTGATCCGAATCGGCATGCAAAATTTGAAGTCGATCCGACCAGCGGTTTGGTGTAGATGGAGGGAGCCAGTAAGTCCGCGGATGATTATTTTTTGATAGTTATCGCCCTTAAATTGAAGTTTACGCCATTTGTAAATACACATAATAAAACGGAAATTAAATATGTGCAATATTCCGTCAGTGAAGTTTTCGTTTGTTTTTCACCATAGGCCGGGCACAAAGCGGGAAAGATTTAGCTAAAGGACTAAAATATCGACCGCAGCAAGAAATTTTGAAATCTATTGATAAATAACGAAGCTGACGTCACATCCGTTTGCTCTATTTTGAAAACTTGAAAACACGACGTTCATCTTTGACAACCAATAGAACCGGAAGTAGTCAAGATAGAGCTCTGAAAATTATCATCTTTTATGCGCCTGACACTCCCCTATCACACTGGCAAGAAATTATGTTGCTGACATTACTGTACAAATTGGAAAACGTTTGTAAAGACCACCCGTTATCAGCCGAAATTCGGCAAAAATTCGGCAAAATCGTTGAAAAGTATGTACATTTTTCAACTTCAAATGCCTATAGCTCTCTTATTTGACCAGATAGCCGAGAACTGTCAGCGAGTTCGAGATAGAGAATTTTGTCAGCTTTCCAATGCATAAAGAATTTTTGAAATCGGTTGGAAAATAAGGAAGTTATAGAAATTATAACGTCACTTCCGGTTTCGTGGAAAGTGGCATTAAGAGATTTCTGAAAATCTCTGAGTCTCTGCTCACACTTGATCCGAATCGGCATGCAAAATTTACTGGCAAAGTGATTAGAAGACATTGCCAATGACGAAAACATATGAAACTCAAAAAAAATTGATGCAATTCCAATGAAATTGAAAAAATAAAGTTTTGTATTTTCAGAATCGCTTGACTATCCTAAGCATTTTTCATTATATAACGTTCTACGAAATGTGTACCGTTAACCCCCTAGTCTGACATTGAAGTTGAGACGATTCTAAAGCACTCACAGCATGTCAGTTCGTATATAAAATGAAAATTGTTTATATTGTTACTGTGTGATTTAACGTGACGCTGTCAAACTTCAAATGCATGTAGCTCTCTCATTTGAGCAGAGAGCTAAAACTACCAGCGACGCGGAGATAGAGAATTTTATTGCCTTTTTAATGGAAAAAAAATACTTGAAATCGGTTGAATAATAAAAAAGTTATGACCATTTCAAATTAAAAAAAATGAAAGAACAAAACTTCAAATGCCTACAACTCTCTCATTTGGGCAGATAGCCAAAAACTACCAGGGATGCGGAGATAGAGAATTTTGTTGGCTTTTTAATGGAAAAAAAATATTTGAAATCGGATAGATAATAACAAAGTTATGAATATTTCAAATTTGAAAAATTGAAAAAAAAACGTCCAAGTTTGAAAGGCAATAGAATCGGAACTCTTCAAGCTATAGCTCTGAAAAGTATCATATTTTGTGCGGATGAATGTCCCGCGTCACGCTGTCAAAAAATTATGTTGCTGAGATTACTGTACAAATTGGAAACTGTTTTCGAAGACCACCCGTTAAAATAAAAAAGAAAATCCGAAATTGTTGATTTTTTTCATTTTTCTCAACTTCACATGTCAATAGCTCTCTCATTTGAGCAGATAGCCAATAACGACCGGTCAAGCGAAGATAGAGATTTCTCGCAGCTTTCGAATACAAAAAGAATTTTTGAAATCGGTTGAAAAATGTGGAAGTTATAGGACATTATATGATATATAACGTCACTTCCGGTTTCGTGGAAAGTGACGTCATGAGAATTCTGAAAATTGCGTTATTCTCGTCTCACAGTTGATACAAATCGGCATACAAAATTTGAAGTCGATCCGACAAGCGGTTTGGGCTGTAGTCCCGACGGCTGAATAAAAAGAAAAAGAAAGAAAAAAAAACCAACGAAAACAAAAGGTTTGAGGAATCAAATTCCTCAAACCTAAAAAAACTAGAGCAGCTGAAGCTGCATCAACGGTTTGAGGCTTGATGTACTGACAAACGTACACTGGCAAAGTGATTAGAAGACATTGCCAATGACGAAAACATATGAAACTCAAAAAAAATTGATGCAATTCCAATGAAAATGAAAAAATAAAGTTTTGTATTTTCAGAATCGCTTGACTATCCTAAGCATTTTTCATTATATAACGTTCTACGAAATGTGTACCGTTAACCCCCTAGTCTGACATTGAAGTTGAGACGATTCTAAAGCACTCACAGCATGTCAGTTCGTATATAAAATGAAAATTGTTTATATTGTTACTGTGTGATTTAACGTGACGCTGTCAAACTTCAAATGCATGTAGCTCTCTCATTTGAGCAGATAGCTAAAACTACCAGCGACGCGGAGATAGGGAATTTTATTGCCTTTTTAATGGAAAAAAAATACTTGAAATCGGTTTGAATAATAAAAAAGTTATGACCATTTCAAATTAAAAAAATGAAAAAAGAACCAAACTTCAAATGCCTACAACTCTCTCATTTGGGCAGATAGCCAAAAACTACCAGCGAAGCGGAGATAGAGAATTTTGTTGGCTTTTTAATGGAAAAAAAATATTTGAAATCGGTTAGATAATAACAAAGTTATGAAACATTTCAAATTTGAAAAAATTGAAAAAAAAAAATAAAAAAAAAACGTCCAAGTTTGAAAGGCAAATAGAATCGGAACTCTTCAAGCTATAGCTCTGAAAAGTATCATCTTTTGTGCGGATGAATGTCCCGCGTCACGCTGTCAAAAAATTATGTTGCTGAGATTACTGTACAAATTGGAAACTGTTTTCGAAGTTTACACCTTGGGCTAAAGCTTAGTTACACATGAAATCAATGTTTGAGGCTCAAACCGTTGATGCAGCTCAAGCTGCTCTAGTTTCATGTGTAACTAAGCTTTAGCCCAAGGTGTAAACTATCGGTTGCAAAAAGAATTTCTGAAGTTTTAGAATGAACAGTCCAACATTATTGTGTTCGCATCATTACACCGATGTGGGGCCGGTTAGCTTAGAGGTAGAGCGATGGACTCGGAGCGAGGGATACCGGGTTCGATCCTCAGCCAAAGTTTTAGCTAAAGGACTGAAATATCGACTACAGCAAAAACAATTGAAATCGAATGATAAATAACGAAGCTGACGTCACATCCGTTTGCTCTATTTTGAAAACTTGAAAAAATACGTTCATCTTTGACATCGAATAGAGCCGTAAGTAGTCGAGATATGGCTCTGAAAATTATCATCTTTCATGCGGCTGACGCTCCCCTATCACCCTGGCAAGAAATTATGTTGCTGACAGTACTGTACAAATTGGAAAACGTTTGTAAAGACCACCCGTTATCAGCCGAAATTCGGCAAAATCGTTGAAAAGTATGTACATTTTTCAACTTCAAATGCATATAGCTCTTTTATTTAAGGAGATAGCCGAAAACTGTCAGTGAATCTGATATAGAGAATTTTGTCAGCTTTCCAATGCAAAAAGAATTCTTTAAATCGGTTGGAAAATAAGGAAGTTATAGGAAGTATGACGTCACTTCCGTTGTCGTGGAAAGTAGCATTAAAAGATATCTGAAAATCTCTGAGTCTCTGCTCACACTTGATCCGAATCGGCATGCAAAATTTGAAGTCGATCCGACCAGCGGTTTGGTGTAGATGGAGGGAGCCAGTAAGTCCGCGGATGATTATTTTTTGATAGTTATCGCCCTTAAATTGAAGTTTACGCCATTTGTAAATACACATAATAAAACGGAAATTAAATATGTGCAATATTCCGTCAGTGAAGTTTTCGTTTGTTTTTCACCATAGGCCGGGCACAAAGCGGGAAAGATTTAGCTAAAGGACTAAAATATCGACCGCAGCAAGAAATTTTGAAATCTATTGATAAATAACGAAGCTGACGTCACATCCGTTTGCTCTATTTTGAAAACTTGAAAACACGACGTTCATCTTTGACAACCAATAGAACCGGAAGTAGTCAAGATAGAGCTCTGAAAATTATCATCTTTTATGCGCCTGACACTCCCCTATCACACTGGCAAGAAATTATGTTGCTGACATTACTGTACAAATTGGAAAACGTTTGTAAAGACCACCCGTTATCAGCCGAAATTCGGCAAAAATTCGGCAAAATCGTTGAAAAGTATGTACATTTTTCAACTTCAAATGCCTATAGCTCTCTTATTTGACCAGATAGCCGAGAATGTCAGCGAGTTCGAGATAGAGAATTTTGTGGCTTTTTAATGGGAAAAAAAAATTTATTTGAAATCGGTTAGATAATTAACAAATAGTTATGAAACATTTCAAATTTGAAAAATTGAAAAAAAAACGTCCAAGTTTGAAAGGCTCAATAGAATACGGAACTCTTCAAGCTATAGCTCACTGAAAAAGTATCATCTTTTGTGCGGATGAATGTCCCGCGTCACGCTGGTCAAAAAAATTATGTTGCTGAGATTACTGTAACAAAATTGGAATACTGATTTTCGAAGAACCACCGTTAAAATAAAAAAGAAAATCCGAAATTGTTGATTTTTTTCATTTTTCTCAACTTCACATGTCAATAGCTCTCTCATTTGAGCAGATAGCCAATAACGGCCAGGCAAGCGAAGATAGAGATTTCTCGCAGCTTTCGAATACAAAAAGAATTTTTGAAATCGGTTGAAAATAAGGAAGTTATAAAAGAAATTATAACGTCACTTCCGGTTTCGTGAAAGTGGCATTAAGAGATTTCTGAAAATCTCTGAGTCTCTGCTCACACTTGATCCGAATCGGCATGCAAAATTTACTGGCAAAGTGATAAGAAGACATTGCCAATGACGAAAACATATGAAACTCAAAAAAAATTGATGCAATTCCAATGAAATTGAAAAAATAAAGTTTTGTATTTTCAGAATCGCTTGACTATCCTAAGCATTTTTCATTATATAACGTTCTACGAAATGTGTACCGTTAACCCCCTAGTCTGACATTGAAGTTGAGACGATTCTAAAGCACTCACAGCATGTCAGTTCGTATATAAAATGAAAATTGTTTATATTGTTACTGTGTGATTTAACGTGACGCTGTCAAACTTCAAATGCATGTAGCTCTCTCATTTGAGCAGATAGCTAAAACTACCAGCGATGTGGAGATAGAGAATTTTATTGCCTTTTTAATGGAAAAAAAATATTTGAAATCGGTTGAATAATAAAAAAGTTATGACCATTTCAAATTTAAAAAAATGAAAGAACCAAACTTCAAATGCCTACAACTCTCTCATTTGGGCAGATAGCCAAAAACTACCAGCGAAATGGAGATAGAGAATTTTGTTGGCTTTTTAATGGAAAAAAAATATTTGAAATCGGTTAGATAATAACAAAGTTATGAACATTTCAAATTTGAAAAATTGAAAAAAAAACGTCCAAGTTTGAAAGGCAATAGAATCGGAACTCTTCAAGCTATAGCTCTGAAAAGTAATCATCTTTTTATGTGCGGATGAATGTCCCGCGTCTCGCTGTCAAAAAATTATGTTGCTGAGATTACTGTACAAATTGGAAACTGTTTTCGAAGACCACCCGTTAAAATAAAAAAGAAAATCCGAAATTGTTGATTTTTTTCATTTTTCTCAACTTCACATGTCAATAGCTCTCTCATTTGAGCAGATAGCCAATAACGGCCAGGCGAACGAAGGTAGAGATTTCTCGCAGCTTTCGAATACAAAAAGAATTTTTGAAATCGGTTGAAAAATGTGGAAGTTATAGGACATTATATGATATATGACGTCACTTCCGGTTTCGTGGAAAGTGACGTCATGAGAATTCTGAAAATTGCGTTATTCTCGTCTCACAGTTGATACAAATCGGCATACAAAATTTGAAGTCGATCCGACAAGCGGTTTGGGCTGTAGTCCCGACGGCTGAATAACAAGAAAAAGAAAGAAAAAAAAACCAACGAAAACAAAAGGTTTGAGGAATCAAATTCCTCAAACCTAAGAAAGAAAAAAAAACCAACGAAAACAAAAGGTCCTCAAACCTAAAAATGAAAAGTCATGCAGAGCATGATGTTATTAGCCGATCAAATCAGGGTAAAGTGCATCGAACATATGTAGGTGTCTCTGGTAACATTGTCAATGGTAAACTATTTTCGACCACAGTTCTGTACCCAGCGTTGACATTTTTCTCGATTTTTTGCAGGTTTTGGAAACCCGTTCCCAAATCCATCCAATAGCAGCAATGCCATAGCAGCAATGTTTTGTTGTCACCATTATGTTGCGAAATATTCCAGCGTAACACCTGTACTGTATGCTCTATTTATCTACAAATTACACTCCGCAATACACAAAGTTGTAGTCACTGTGTGTTTGTCCGAATTCTGTGACAGCAAGCGAGTGGGCGGAGCTACCAGGGCTATATATATCTAGCGGTTACAGTGTCATCTAAAAATAGACGCAAGCTCCTGCGTATTCAGGCACATGCCCAGATTGGCCTAATGTGCCCCATCCGTGATTTTTTGCGCGATGTCGGGCGCAAGACAATCAGTAATTTGCGGCATTGACAATAATTAAGGGGGATTGCCGCAATCGCGCGTGCTGGATGCATCCCTGCCATCCCTGCATGATACGTAAACAAATCAAAGTTGGCTATGAATGGCAATTCTTCGTTTTGATTGGTGGAAAATTTTGTGAATATTAACTAGCGTCAAATGACGCGCATACGCGATCCAATGGGATAAACCCGAGATGCTGGGATAAACCCGAAAATGCTGGGGTTGCTAGTAAGGAGATTTTGAGCAGAGGTCGATTATAAATTAGCTGAATAAACACATTTTACGCGATTATACGTGGCTGAAACTTGTTCTGTTTAATAAATAAAAGCTTTAAATTAGCCCAATAATCGGCGTATGTTGGCGTATATGGCCATTAGAGCCAACTATGGACTACAACAACAATTACTTCCGGGTTAAATCTCTTCCGGCGTTCAGCTCATTACGTATTCAAAATTGTGTTATTTGGCTATAAGTAAAGTTTTAAACGGAGATAATTGCCAAAAATGCAAACTTTATCGGTTGATGCAATTTGGAAGTGATACAGAAAAATTCGCGTTCGTAGATTACCGAATAGCGGAGAAAAGGGTTGCTACAAACTTTTTCAGAATTCGATGGATAACCAACATATTAGCCGATCTATAAATAGATCGGCTAATAAAAACAACGAATACAATAGGTTTTCGGCGCAGCTGAAAGCCGCCTCGAACCTAAAGAGAAGATAATACACGGCGGTATAGTAATTTCCTATATATTAGTGAGTGGCGTGTGTGTGCAAGTATCAGGCTGACAGTTGTTCTGCAAGTTTATAGTTTCGTGGAATTGATAAGGAAATTGTCACGTACCATACCGCCGGTCATTGTCCGACATTTTAAAGTTTGATTTCACACGATGCAGATTACAATCAATAATGTTTAATCAGAGTAATGCAGGCGGCCAATTCCGGTCTAAACTGGATTAATCCGTGAGATGAATGGTGGGGAAACCGGAGTACCCGGGGAAAACCACCTCCTCCGGCAAGTAATGACAACTTCACATACGTCGGTGTAGAGGTGAACAGCTGTGACACTTCTACACAATAGACATTTAATAAAAAAAATTTCTGTTTGGAATTGACCACCCTATTAGCAAATGACAGAAAATGTGCAGTGACAAAAGGGGTTTGCATGCTTAAGGTAGCAGTGACCAGTTAGCCGCCAGTTTCGTATAATGGCACGGGTGAAATTTATAAATATTACACTTTCTGCCTATTAAAATTCACTTTAATTGTTTAATTATTATTTTCTACTTGATTTGTTATTCAGGTTTTACATCGTATTAATTGATGCATGCTCATTCCAGGGCCATCTGACCTGTTCCCATTGATCACAAATGGGCAAATACGAATTTAGGGTATGTAGTGACAAACTAATCAAAACAACAGATTTTTTCTGGGAGTTTACTTCTTATAATTTGATCAAATAAAGTGGTGCGGTTATATGATGTTTGTCGTTCGCAGTCCGCAAAGCGAAACAACACACTTTGAATAAATGGGAATCATTTGAGACAGATACATATCAGACATCATTAATAGTTTGGTAGTGTACGTAAAACCACAGGCAACATTGAATATTACCCCCACCCACTTGTAACACACAGTAAGAGAGTAATCGTACAATGAATATTGACTTGAATACAATGGACTTATCTTAGTAGCCCTGTACGTAAAACGGCCACACAAAGTCAATTATTCACCTGCTGGTATTGGAAACCAGAAGAATGTTCGCAAACACGTTTCGACCTACAAATATCTGGCTGTGACTGGAGAAATGGGGCGCATGGGTTTCGCGGACAGTGTAGATCCAGCTCAGCATGTGCATCTGAACATGATCTGCACTGTTCGCCATTCCATCAATGAAGCACCCGCCGTGCTTCTAACAAGTAACTTAGATCGTTACCAGGTTACAGGAGCGGGCTGTTTGATCAGTAGCTGCACTGGTCACATTAACCCCATTTCTCCAGTCACAGCCACGAATACATTTATTATCGAAATTACAGCAGTGGTAACAGTATATTATAGTCTGGGGGCAATTGCTCAGAATCCGACACCTCATGTTTACTTTTCTTTGTTAGTCGTTTTGTATTCGTCTTGGATCCCACTTTGCGAAAAATCCGGGTGCAATTTTTTTCAGACACTTTCAAGGTCATTTCAAGGTCATTCAAAATCAAGGTCAAAATCCTGGTATTTATGCCCTGAAACCGAGGAATTGGTTCATTTGAAGTGTCAATATCTTCGGTGGCATGCATCACAATAATTAAAAATTAACTACAATCAAGACATATAACAACAGCTATCAAGGTCAAGGTCACAATACTATATTTTAAAGGTCACCGAATGAAAATGGCAACGTTTTCTTCTTTGTAGTACTGATATAACAGTATGGTGTACTTATATTGTTTAATTATTATCCTAGAAAATATATCTCTAAAAGTATGTAAGATAAAGCTCATTTTGTTCAACAGCCACGACAAAAAGGGAATTATTTTGTGTCTTATTAGTGGAGCTCGTGATGGGCTAGTACATTAATACACCCTGGTATGAACATAACGTTATCATTATAGTTCGGGGGTTATTGCTATGAATGCGGCACATCATGTTAATCTTTCTTCTCGTAGTTGTTTTATATTATAACCTTATAGGGTTCAACTTTCGGAAAATAACGGTGCCATTTCTTTCCAATTAAGTTCAATGTCATTTCAAGGTCATTGAACTTTAAGACAAATTTGATGCTATATATAATTAAACATATGCATTAATACATTTGGCAAACAAACATTGTCAATATTTTCATTGATATTGATAATAAATTTATTTCTGCAATAGAAAAGCAGTCATCAAATGCCAATATCATAGTAGGTCGCGGATGTTGATAGCTTTAAATTCAACAATCAAACTGCACATGTTTCGTATTCTTTGTTATAATTCCGCATTTATTAATCAATGTGTACGCGTGTCATGCTGCTACTACATTGTGTATTGCGCCAGTCATATGTTTTAATGTGTTCATTGGTCTCCTCTCTGTATCTTCTTTTCTTGTTTGGATAACGTCACAGTCTGGTTAAGATCGAAAATCTAAACATATATGATTGTATTCAAGGTTTGTGGTAATGTAGTATAATTATTATTATTTATTGGTGTGACCGTGCTCAGTTACTTCCATACAGGACCCACATTGGGATAGCATCTCCCCCATAATATATAACCGTGTCTAATTCTCCGAGTAAAATGATATGTACGAAATCCAAATGAGGATGGATTCACTGTTAACCAGACACCATACTAGAGGATCTATATAGTCAGCTTCTTTCATGTAATACTAAATAATATCACCAACTTATTATTAACATAGCAACTTTCAAATAAGATATGTAAGAAACAATGCATTACAATGATCTCTAGCTAACAAATCATACAGATCAGCACGTATCCACAAATGTCTTAGCTTTCATAAGTATAATGATACCCGATCATGTATATTTCCTAATGTATAATGGCTACCAACAGTCTGTTGTGCCATCCGACTATGCACAATGATAGTTTATTGCATAAGCGATGCTGGCTCTTGATAAAAACAGACAATCAATTTGAAAATAGAAGCATGATGACAGATAATGGACATGATTAGCACATGATATGACATATTAGCATGCATTGTATACATTCTCCACTGTAACGGATATCATAGAAAACGTGGCCAAGCAAGCCCACAATCAGCTATGAATACAGAGCACTCTGACATAATTATGCTCTTCCTTATATAATATAAGCTCATAAAATTGCATACATAATGGTTAAAATTGCTGTTCTCCTAAATTGCACATTTTATAATATTAACTTGTTGAAATTATTTTCCATGAGGAGTCCACGGTCCATATTGTTTACTGATTTCTAGTATACACCTATAAATAAATATGCGATGAGTTTTGCAAATAAACAAACAACCCAGTCTGTTGACCTTCATTATGAGGATGCTTATCATTACTGGTGTGAATAAATGACTTAAAATAACCGGTATCTGTTTCAACTCGCTAACTGACTTACATAGTCAAGTGAGCAACTCCTTATGACCACAATGACAAACATTTAAGTATGTTAGAAAACCCGTGTAGCTATTCCAATTAAGTCATATCCTTGTACAGCATGTTCACAAATTAAGGAGCATACATGTATATATAGTAAAACCTAATCGAGGATGCGACATAACTTGCATATGTTACTTCGCACAGTGAGTGCTGGATTCTTTGATACTGAACATGTGGGCATATACACAGCTAGTATGTTCGAACAAATGTGTTTAAACCTCCAAGTAATCAATATATGTGTGAAGTATGTATATACTTGACTGACAACTGTGATATAAGCCATGACTAGATTCATTGAATATTTGAAACATATATTTCTGGTGTATTGTTAGAATCTTGTTATTGAATTCATGGATTAAAACATCCACGTGAAGTTCACTATTTGACTTTTCTACTGATCTATACTTGGCAAATCGTTTTATTTATTTTTGGTGGCCATTTTGAAAGTAAACATGATTTCCGCGTGTATTATGCCATTGCTAGCAAATGCATTATTATCAATAGCCGATCATGTTGACTTATTTCACTTTCTTAATCAAAGATGTGGGTATCTGCACCGGCATCACTAAAAGTTATTTTAGCCTGTATTTATAAGAATAAAATTAAATGCAGTTTGGCGGCCATTTTTAAATTTAAATATGATTCAGTATAAGAAACTGCATCACTACATTTCTTATGCGATACTTTGAACTCCAATTATATGTATATATACATGAACTTACGTGTCTTACATACCAGCCTCTTTGAAAATGTAGGCTTTTGGCGGCCATTTTGAAAATATAGCAGCCGTGCATTGAACATACTGTGTGTTTCTGCTAGTAAGATGCAGAATATATATTATTCCGATCTTCTGAGCAATTTATACGGTTATCAATTCAATAAGAACTGCATATTATCATATCCATATCATTATTCGGACACCAAGCCTGGCCGTGGTTTAAAAAAATGGCACCCGGAATTTTTGGAAACCTTATACATTCAAGTTTATAAAATCATCGGGTGCCAGAAATTAACATGAGATGCTGGATTTGAGATGCCAAATATGTACATTTGCCCCCGGATTATTATTACACGACAACTATTATAATATGTACATACACCCAGGAGAATTGGAAAGGACACTATTTCTATTTTCTTTAGGTCAATAAGCATGATAAGTCATATTTTCTTTCCCAGCCGTTCATTACTGGGGAAATAATGCAGTAAATTGCAAAGAATTACGTCTCATGTGCATTTTTCGTAGGTTCGTAACTGGGAAGTAATGTCATTACGATATTTGGAGACCCAGATCCGCCTCAGATCTGTCTGATCAGGCCCTACACTGATCACTACTAAGTCAGTGAATCAGCTATGACGATCTAGTGAAAACAAGACAGGGATGTGCTAACATAGCAGGAGCTGCACTCGTCAACAAGGGAATAAACACCGTTTTGGCCGCGATTGTCACAATATCAAATTACAACTACATGTATTGCAAAATACTGCACTAAATCAAGTCATGATAACACGAGTCACGTGATTGGTGTATAATACGTCACGTGACACCGCTATAGTATGAAAGGACAAACACGGCAATGTATTCTGTTGTTGCAACACGGGTCTGTGTTGTGTCTATATTGGCACATACGCTATTCATGGTGTATGGTAAACTAATTGATATTGAGTAGTCATTCCCATTTCATTTTACTCGTTCATAACGTTATTTTGGGTTTAAAAAGCACCGTCATAGGTTTCGTTATTTGCTATAGTTTTACTTGTATAATCGATTATAGTTAACCAAATTACAGTCTACAACAAGAAATATTTAAGGAATAAAACCATGGACTGTTGCGTTTACTGGAGTGAATAATACATTTGGTATGTTTAAAGTACGTGGAGTCCGATAGTTTTATTACTTATATTTACACTGTATTTTCTGATAGTTTCAAAAACAGATGATATTCCATTGTACATTTCGAATAGCGTGAAATAATACACGAGTGTGCGTCGGCTTCCGCGTAAGCAACTAGTGAGCGTAGCGAACGAGTTGTTTGCACGGACGCCGACGGACACGAGTGTATTATTTCCGCTATTCAAATATGTACGATGGAATATCCTATTTATTACACTTCCACGGCGGATATATATGTAAATGTAGTCTATTTTTGAGATTATAATCAATGAACTGTGCTCTGCGCATGAATATAATTAGACAACGTACGTGTTTCCCGCGTTATAACGTCAAGTTGTGTGATGTCAAACGTGACGTCATGTAAACGTTTTGAAATCCAAATTACTCAGCTGTTACTATGAGCTAGATATATTTGGAACGTGTTCAATCACATTAGCATTGTAGTGTAGTTGAGACTCTCTCCACATTTGCAAATAACTTTATTTTGACTTTTGTAATAAAATTACGGGTCTTCTCTTCACGGTGTATTATTTGTAAGAAGTTGATTACTGGTTTTCTCTCACAGCGAAACCCGTGCAAATAACTCGCAAGAGTGTAATAAATGTAAATAGCCAAATATGGCGTTAACATTAACAATAATCTTGTTTTACATCATTTTGTCGCAATTCCTGGAACAGCGACGTTGCGAACTTTAACCAATCAACAACATCGCGCGACGTCACGTGTGTCTAATGTATTGTACGGGGATGTATACACAATACGTCGAATGTGCGTTTGCATTATGAAATCATCAGAGGGATGGTCGTTCGATTGGTACATGGCATAGCGTCGCCAGGAATTTTCCAGGGGGGTTCGTCTACCAACGATAGACGCCGACAGCCGAAGGCTGGAGACGGGGAGTGCACGAGAGGGGTGTCCCCTCTGGTTAGATGGGGGGTACGGGGGTCTTCCCCCGGAAATTTTTTGATCTCTATGTGCAATTTCCGACGTTCTGATGCATTTTACAGCTATAATTTCCACAATCGCACCGCCGAATTTCCGTAAGAAAAATATCTGTAAATCTTAGATAAATGGTAGAAAATGACTTTCAACACTCCTCCAAGGAAATCGACCCGAACTTGCGTCTCATACAACTCTTATCACGAATCGTGATAGAAGTTGTCTGAGACGCAAGTTCGTCGTATTGCTGATGCTTAAGCTCTGATTTTAGGCACATTATGAAAACACAACATTTTAGAATAATATACGTTTGAATATTGTCACCATGAAATTAGATGCATGTTGCCAAGAACATACCGGTACGTGCAGCACAATTTGGATGCATGGATTTATATAATGATGAACTGAACACAATTTACCGACGATGTACGAGGGGCTTTCCAAAAGTAATGAGACTTTTCCTCTAATTCAAGGATCGCTTGGAATATAACCTTGAAAGTCGGACAAAACGAAGTTTCATCTTTTATGAACCAAATCTCTAACCTTCACGTTATTCGCATAAATATTAAGAAAATTATGCACACTCGCGCAAGGTAAATAACGTTGGAATGGGGGCCATGTTTATGGCGTTACGACGTCAGGTTCGAATATTTGCGGTGGTCAGGATCCGTGATTATAAAACATTCTGAGTACATCCTCCATTCTCATGTTCGAATTGTGGGAACTTGATTGGTCGATGACTAAGCTGTGCTCAGTCTTGGACAATCAAATTGGCTGATTTCGAGCATGAGAATGGAAAACGTACACGGACAGTTTTATAATCTCGGACCCTGGAGGTCTCAAAGGTATCTGACGTTGTAAAGTCGCGCACACGGCCCCCGCTCCAGCGTTATAGACCTTGCGCTCCAGCGTTATTATAGACCTTGCGCAAGTGTGCATAAGATTCTTAATATTTATTCACATATCGCGATATTTTGGAGACTTCTTCATAAAAGATGATACTTCATTTCAGCTGTTTTTCAATGTTATCTTCCAAACGATCTTTGAGTTAGAGGAACAGTCTCAATACGTCTGGCCAGGGGGTGGGGGTGTTGGCCAAGATGCGTGTTGTGGTGGGTAGACGTGCAAGCCAGGTCCCTAAATCATTTTTCAACTTTTACTTTTCACATCGGTCATTTTCATTTATTTTGGTTGTTGAATCGTAGTGGAATTGCCGCGTGTCGTGTCTACGTGGTGGGGTCCAAACACTACATGAATTTAATCTGGCCAGGGAGCGGGGTGGGGGCTGTAGATGTGGTTTTTTGAGTGGGGGATGAATATGTACACATATGAAAATATCATTTACCCGGGTACAAAGTAGGAGTCCAACTTCCGTTGGGTTTTATCTTTAGAGTTTTTCATGATGCAGACAAATTATTGTTGTTGTTGTTGCTGTTGTTGTATGTCTATAATTCAAGCGCTTATTTTTCGCCACAATCTCTCAACAGCCACAGAGACTGGAGTTAAATTGGAGGGCGAAGCCGATTCTAGACTAGTTGACATCGCGATCATACATATTCAACATGTATTCCTGAAATAGAAACAGTCTATATCCAATAGCAGAGACGTATTATGTACTTTCCTTACCAATAGTCATATTTGCATCCAAAAGTTAAAACTGAAAAGGGGGTTCGTTCGCAACCCCCGAACCCCCCCCCCCCCCCCCCACCCCCCCCCCCCCCCCCTGGCGACGCATATGCATGGGTACCTTATGTGAGTCAAAAAGGTGCACAGGTATCAAAATGTCGGTGCCCAGTGGCAGTGGCACAACGAGGTTGGTACATTTTGTATTTATTTTCACACTTGTAAACATTAAACTTTGAGCAAATACAATAGGCGAGGGATGGCGGTATGTGTCCCCGATAAACGGCTACTAACGTCTTCACTGAGGCATCATTTATTAAAAAGTTATTGAAGATACAATGAGCCAAAGCTGATTTTTTTTCAGAAAATGACCAACATATCATTAGTATTAACAAACTCCCCATGAATCCAACTGGAGCTAAATCCAGTAATCAAGATGGCGTCCAAAATGGCCGCCCAAATGACGAAACGTACTGAATATAACTAACGAATCATAATAATCCAAATTGTGAAATGTAATACAATCAAAATGGCGTCAAAGATGGCCACCAACATCTCTTAGCTCTCTAAACTGAGCAAACGTGTCGTACATTTGGAACAACTATATTCGAATGCAATAATGGGGTTATTAGGAGACATTCCAACTATACAAAATATTTAATACATATTTTTTTATATTATTTTATGTAAATTGATATTCAAGATGGCCGCCAAATTGCGAGAAAAGTCGTAAAAACGACGTAAATTTATATATAAAATATATAACATTTTCCCTCATTACTATATTTGAATTTGTAATATGGGTCATTTGGAGACATTTGAACTACGCAATACATTTAATATATGCTTAATTTATATATATTATGCAAAATGATATTCAAGATGGCCACCAAATTGTGAGAAATATCGCAAAATAACTTATATCTATATACGGCAAATCAGCACAGGGAAATAGAAAACAACAACAATTTATTGTTATTTATGCTTGAAACATGTTTCAATTTGTCAGACTTGCAGCATTATCAAGCACAGTTATGTTTCTACCTGCATAACGAATTGGAATAACCTGCTAAATTAGAAAAATTACCAGTACCTTTTAAACAAATCACCAGTGGCATTATCGTCACGAAGCACCACATTGACATTATCGATCATAAATACCGTTGATCTATATCGGTAGTTTAACCCAAAAATGATCGTACCTAGAAATATATTAATTGTAAATAATTCATTTTTAAATCGATGTGTTTAATAGAAGATAATGTTTTTTTGGTATTAGTAATTATCTGTGGGACAATGTCGGAGTATATATATCAGCCACGGCCCAACGTCGGGCGTCAAATGTAACAGGAAGAGAAAAGATTCCTCCCGCTTACAAGGCGGTCGCTCTACCGACTGAGCTAACCGGGCACAGATACATATATTCTCTCCTGAGTTACTAGATCCGTACCGTGACATATACATGCACTATTCATATTCTAATGTGACATTCCACGTTTTGATATCTACAGGAACTGGTATAATATATGCATACCACCACCATATTATTCACATGCATAATATGCATGTAACCATATACAATTATCGATATGTGTATCCCTTGTTGACAGTGACGATTGAATCTATTCGATTCATACCGATAAGTTTTGCATATACTATGCCGTATTACATGTATCAGATGAGACATGTTTCAACTCGTTCTGGTATGCATACATATGACGTATTACTTTATGGTACACCGACGAGAAAAGAAAATAAGTGTAAATAGCATGTAACATTAAACTCGTGTTTTGGACCGCTAGAATGATAGATAAATATATTGATTAATTATGTGGAACGGGTAAATCCTGTATTTCATCTGTAAAGAGGAATCCCAAAATCAGAACTGAATATTTGCATCAAGCAACCATATATTCAGTCCTCAATTTAGAATATCCGGATCTGGTGTCAGGTGCTCAATGCACAAGCGTCACTTAGTCCCATCCCCTGCACTTAGTCGGAGTACACTCACCTTACTACACCTCCAATTGGTAACCGGCTTCAACACTCACGTACAATAATGCCAAAATCAGGGATATCACGAGTCTGGTAAGAATGACCCGCACCGCTATCATACCCGTCTCATGCTCCCAGCCAACATATTGTCAGTTAGTATTAACATATTCCCGCGGACAGGAGACTCTTTAAACGTTGGTTGTCAACATCAAACTCAAGGCAATGATACATGGACAGTGTGTCACATACTTCCATATAAATGAAAGTACAGGCTTGTATGATTCTAAACAAGTGTGTACATGTAATTATATGATGTATGCATTGCCCTGCAATCCATATGCATTACACATAATACAAACTTGCAACATTGTCAACAATATATATCCCTGGTAACCACATGAGAATGTCATGCTACCTAATATTTGATTAGTAACATAGGCTATGTATTATAATTTATCAACTATTTTCATATGACAATATCATAATATAAGCTGATACATTGAAGGTATGCATACATGCATACTAATATAGGCTGGCTGAAAAAAACACACATTTTTGCCTCATAAATAATTATTTATTTCACATCAAATGTATACATTATGTCTACAATTTACTCGTATATAAATGCAATTAGTGTAAAAGGAAGATATTTCTGAAACATTATGCAAAGTTTGTTACTGATCAATATATTATACAAAATGGCAGGGTTTTGTCAGTCATATTGGAGGCCACATTGAATTAGATGGATCTTACACACTGTATTGCAATATTATTTCAAATATAAACTTATTGAAGCTTTAATAATAGTAAACATGGTAAATGTAACTAAATAAATTCATATATGCTATGATGAACAGATTTTGTTGGCAATCTGGGCGGCCATATCTGCATAAATATGTTCATTATAGTCACCTTAATGTGTTTAATAAATGTATGGCAGCTACCTTGGACGCCATCTTGCATTCTGGATTAAGCTCTAGTGGGATTAATAGGAAGTTTTGATATGTTTCTCCTAATGGTATTCCGGACATATGCTAACAAATTCAGCTTTGGCTTAAATAATTACTATTACTTATTAAACTATTTGCAATGCCCTGCCAAGATTAACAAGAACTGGCATCGTTGTACGAAGCTAATCCCCTTGCTGGCAGCCTTAATCAAAAAGCAAGTCTTCAGTGACATTGACCTTGGGCGGTCGGACGTAGGTATTATGCAAAACAAACAGCATCCCTAGACACACATTGTGGCAAATTACTATGAAAATCGGTGGAGCGGTTGATGAGTTAGTGAAAAAAAACTTTAACAGTTTTGCCTTGCAAACAAGGTGAACATAAGTGACATTGACCTTGGGCGGTCGGACGTGGGTCGTATGCAAAACAAAGCACTATCCCTAGACACACATTGTGGCCAAATATTATCAAAATCTGTGAAGCGGTTCATGAGTTACTAAACTAGAAAATGTGTTCACAGAACACGGATGCCCCACATACTGCTTTGATAATAAACAAGGCAAAATTCCAAGTCCAAAAGGGGGGATAATCCTTGACCCGGCGGGGTCGAATGAAATATCTAAATAAACTGTGCACGTCTACTCATCATAAGGAAGCTACCTACCAAGTTTCAGATCTGTAGCTATTACGGTTTAAAAGTTTACGAGTTACAATACAAAATTGCCAAATTTTAAGTCTAAAAGGGGGAGATGATACATGACCCCGGGGTCGAATCAAAACTCGAAATAAACTTGGCGCATCTACTCATCATAATGAAGCCACATATCAAGTGTCAGGTCTGTAACTATTACGGTTTAAATGTTTTACGAGTTACAAGACAAAATTGCCAAATTCTACGTCTAAAGGGGTGGGGGGATAATCCATGACTCCGGTGTCGAATCAAACTCGAAATAAACTTTGCGCATCTACTCATCCTAAGGAAGCTACATACCAAGTTTCTGGTGTGTAGCTAGTACGGTTTAAAATTGTACGACTTACAAGGTTGGTGACGGACGGACGGACGGACGGACGTACATGGACTAACGCTGTATCCCCTGTTGCCTATCGGCGAGGGGATAATGAGAGAATCTCGAATTTTTTAAAAACTCTACCGTATTGAGTGAAAAAGGGTGGCCAGTGTGAACCTTCTTTTTGTTTTCCTTGATATGATGTTATAACAATTCGTGAACGGTTTCAGCAGTTCAGCTTTTCTTATGCGTCTCCTTCGTATTCATTAGTATTTTCTCGTTGTGAATTTCGATCAGCAGAGAGCAAGTAAATCCACCGTGTTGGGTCTTCACGTGCTATCAAATTGATTACGTTTTAAAGTTGGTATCCCATCTCGTAGGCAAAAAAAGTGTATAATTGTGTAACTTTACCACCAGTTTTAAAAATTACGAGTGCCTGCTATAAATATATAATCATTTAGTAATCTGTATTTTTACTGACAGTGACTCGCGGTGGTATCAGGCTATTTTCATATGCAAATGAGGCGGGATATTTTTTAATTACTGATACAAATTAAATGCGGACAATACATAGTCATTTCCGTTAACATGTTTTAAGGCAACACGGTTATCGCACCTGATATCCCTGTGGAAATTTGCGTTTTATATACAAAGTACAATAATGCTAATTAATACGTCGGGTAATGGTAAATGAATGTTTATTATGCCCGAAAAAACGTCATATATAAAGCATGGAGGAAACTACGGAGCCCCGCAGGGGACATAGATTTGTTTTGTCAATTCGTTCCCACGATATAAAAATTCGTTCCCACGAAATAACAATTCGATCCCTCGAATTGACAATTCGTTCCCACGAAATAACAATTCCGTCGTTCGCTCAATTTAACAATTCAAACAGCTTCAAAGTAGACCAAATCGTGGGAACGAATTGTTAATTCGAGGGAACGAATTGTTAATCCGTGGGAACGAATTGTTGAATTGAGGGAACGAATTATTATGTCGTGGGAACGAATTGTCATTTCGTCGGAACGAATTAATAAAAAAGGATTATACGTCTGTGGGGCTCCGTGGGAAACAAATATGTCTCCCTAAGTTATAACCTGGCATGTAGGACCCCAGCCTTAACCTTGGACTCGTGACAAGACACATTTGTATAATTGTATAGTAAACCGAATCTCACACTACCAGGGGCGGCGGAAATGGCCCCCACACCAATAAAAATATAGATTTCATAGATTTTAAATATTTCAGGGGGAGCATGCCCACGGACGCCCCCCACCCCTAGCAACATCGGGCCTTTTGGTGGGACTTAAGACCACACCCCCCCTCCCCAATAATTTTAATTGTCTGGATCCACCGACTATGACTACAACATACCGACCTTTGTACTAGGAATATATTTATAGCACTACTGAGGTCACTGGGGCGTGCATTGTGAAATGTCCTCCAGTTCAAACCACAGGTGATTCTAGCGTGTCTTGGATGGTCAATTATTGTTTGTATATACATGAAACACCTTTCTAAAGAACTTACAAATCAATTCAAATGCGCCCGGTATACATATAATAATACTTAGAAAGGTATAAAACTCCCATTCGCCACCATTGAAACAAAAAGCCACGCGATGTAGACATCAGAAATCACCTATCCAGCGCATTACAGCGTGTCGAAACCGCTGCTTGGGGTGGGTTTTCGGCATAGATTTTACAGTTGCTAATACATTAACATAAATCCAAAGATTGCGAGTGTAAACTGCACTAAAAACGTATCTCACTAACCTAAATTCGTTGTTTAAAATCAATCAATCACGTTCACGTTCACTTCCGCATTCTCAATGACTGTTAGCCGCCATCTTTGAAAATATTTCAATCACGTGCATGCAGTAGTTTGGTTGGTTACTGGAGACTGACGTCATTTCCATTAGCCAACCAAATCAGATTGTGTCCCGTGATTCGATATTTTTAAAGATGGTGTCTAACATTCATTTTTAATCAGGAAATGAATTTGTTTGATTTTAAAAATTTAGGTTAGTGAGACGCGTTTTTAGTGCAGTTTACACTCGAAATCTTTGAGATTTATGTTAATGTATTAGCAACTGTAAAACTGTAAAATGAATGCCGAAAACCCACACCAAGCAGCGGTTTCGACACGCTGTAATGCGCTGGATAGGCGAGTTCCGGATGTCTACATCGCGTGGCTTTTTGTTTCAATGGTCATGATGGTGGCGAATGGAGTTTTGTACCTTTCTAAGTACAATGTACTATTATATTTACACCCGGGCGCATTTGAATTGTTTTGTACATTGTTTAGAAAGGTGTTTAATGTATATACAAACAATAATTGACCATCCAAGACACGCTAGAATCACCTGTGGTTCAAACTGCATGGATTACTTTAGTTTTCTGTGACGGCAATTACACATTAAAACTACGCGCATACACATACATGTATAATGCTGGAAAATTTTGCAGTTTAATGCTCATTTGTACAGGATTTAACTTGTTACATTCGGAATACAATCTACAACTTTAGACGTATGGACATTTTGAGACATTTATGTTTCTGTGTACATTCTTCTCATTGAATGTGTATGTTGCGTTCACTCGTTTGAACTAATGCCTCAATGAGACGGTTCAAATGAGTGGGCACAACATTAGCGAAGATAATCTGTCTCAGCTATCCGGATGCAGCTTACTATTTCATCTGTCGTTTATATTTTCTGTATCTGCTAGAGAAAATATAAAACTTGAAAGGCAGATGAAGTAGTAAGACATCCATATAGCTGAGATTGTATTTGCTAGAACTATGGGGGGAGCTGGTGGTAAAGATGTGAAAGGTCGACCGACCTCCGTGGAACTGCCGTTATGTGACCCTTGCCAAGCTAACGACAAGCACCGAGCCGCCGTCAGCTATTGCACCGACTGCAGGAAATATTTGTGTCCGGAATGTAAAGGAATACACCGCAAAGCGCCACGCACTAAAACTCACATTTTGTTCCATAACACAGACATATCAGAAGGGAGAGCCCTGCCCACAGAAGGCGGCAGCGATAAACCCACCGACAGCGATAAACCCACAGAAGACAACCCGTATCTGTGCGCTGAAATCAACACCCAGACACCTACAGACAGTAAGACATGTAATATCTGGGGTATGGACATCCTGGCTGATGGCAGGCTCCTTGTGAGTGATTGTAATAATGGAACAGTGAAACTCTACAACACGGACCACACGCTGGCGGCCCGTGTCCAACTACAGTCCGCACCAACGGACATTGTCGCGGTCAGCCTGAACGAGGTAGTGGCTTGTATGCCACTCAACAACGTCCAGTTTCTGTCTGTGTCCGACACCCTGACCCCGGGGCAGGTCATACAGACAGGAGAATGTCGGAGTGTGGTCGCCTGTGGAGACAAACTGGTGGCCTGTAGTACATGGGATATACCAGGTAAGATAGTGAAGCTGGGGGACCGGAGGGTGGCCACGATATGGACAAGTCCTGGTGGTTCTATACGGTGCGTACGACGTCTCACCGACGACACATTGTGTGTGTCTCATGACGACGCTGTAACCTGTCTGACACTCGATGGCGAGGTGGTGGGGGAATATACGGCCCACAACCTGACGTCGCCAGTGGGAATAACCAAACACCGAGATGGGAGCTTCTATGTTTGTGGGGAGCTTTCTGACAACATCCACCACGTGTCCACGGAATGTAACCAGACAGACGTGCTCTGTCAAGGAAAGGTTGTGCATCCATGGGCCATCTGTTATAACCACGTTGACAACACCCTCTATGTTTCTGAGAAATATACATATGTGGTCAAAGTGTTCAAGTTATGAGATTAAAACCAAGTTGACTGTGTTATGCCATAAACAGTAAGTTGCTTATTATTAGCCGATCTATTTATAGATCGGCTATATATTGGATATCCATTGGTTTGTGAAAAGGTTTTTAACCACCCTTTTCTCCTATATTCGGTAATCTACAAACGCGAAATGTGTTGTATCACTTCCAAACTACATCAACCGGATAATTTTTCATTATTGGCCATTATCTCTGTTTAAAACTTTAAATATAGCGAAATAACACAATTTGGCTATAAATAAACGTTTTAAATACAAGAGTTCGGTAATTTGGCTATAAATAAACGTTTTAACAAGAGTTCGGTAAACGAAAGTTAGGCGGCTTGCCTTCTATTCGTTACAAAGCGTGATATTTTGTATTCGTGATTTGATTGGACCGGACCAATGTTGGCTCACCCAGCTGACCAATCAATCGAACAGTTGCCGATCACATGATCTAGATATGCGCGCCAGCTTCATTTGCGAGAAGATAGACAACCAGATACAGGTAATATGTTTTGCAAAGTACATTTGAGTATAAATGCCGCCCAGAATATACGCTACAAACTGTTAATTAACAATATACGAGTGGAGATTGTCCCTGCAGTATATTTATACTGTACCGAGAGAAAAGTGGAGCCATTACGGCCCTTCTTAGATGTCAGATGTTTTGGGAAAAGTTTTGATTAAACTAGGAACTAAAGAAGGCAAAAGAAAATGGCCGTCATTAATTAGAGTGGAAGTGACACTGACAATGCTCGCTTAATATTTACTTTTCGCCACAGGTCTCTGTTGCATATCAAAATATTCCAGATTTTTGTTTCTGAATGTACAAAATAATAGTCTTGTCTCCATTTTGTACATTGTTGTTGCAAGATCATTTCACGTGACGAAGTGATGTCACGTGACGTCACTGCAAGTGCAGCATTTTACTGAGTTTAATACGAGAGAATGCAGCTTCACAATTTACTAAAAAACATGCTGAAGTGGACTGATAATGATATGTAGCTCCAGTATGTAGAAGTGTAATGAAAATTATTGTAATTTTCGTTCCTTTGTTGCTTATTTATGGTTAAACTTTATAAATCGCTCATTCTTTGACTTATGCATCAGTAAACGTAAACCCCCCCCCCCCCCCCCCCCCCACACACACACACAGCCAGGGAATAGTGGGGCTTTTATTTTTGCTGCCGTTAAAGCCCCGGCCCCGGGAATCATGAAAGGTTAAAGCCCTGGGGGGGGGGGGGGTTCACATTGACTGATGCATTAAAAATATGAACATTACAACAATAGCTATGCGCGAGCATTGGTGAACTATTGCTCAAACTTGACATATTTTAGTAGTATAAAATAATAACCGCTCGCTCGATCCTGGTGTAAATGTCACATGATCATTGATAAATTTCTATTATAAAGTAGGGTTTCTCGGAGTTTGAAGAACAATGGGCACATTGAAACGCCAGATCAGGATGTCGTAATTTCACTGCAAAATATTTTGTTGTAAATTCAGCACCGATGCTGCGATCCCACCCCCACCCCCACCCCATACAGTGCAGAGTACTGGTTCTACCCAGTCTACCCGGCTCTAAATAACTTAAGTTACAAGTCACAATAAGTTTAATAAGGTCAACTGAGGTTAGGCAATAACAAATAAATGTATAGATTCTCATCCCCACCCGCCCCTAAAAAAATTGCCAGATTAGTTTTTGGTTTGTATATACTTTGATGTGTTCAGCTCACCTGAGCTCAGCAAAGCTCATGTGAGCTATTTTCATTACCGCTTTTTGTCCGTCCGTCGTCCGGCAACATTTTCAATCATCTTCTACCGAACCGCTTGGTCAATGGACACCAAACTTTACCGGCATGGTCCTTAGGTGAAGCCTTTTCGAAGTTGTTAAAAGAAAGTCGACCTGAATCCAAGATGGCCGCCGTGGAAAGGTTAAATCCTTCGAACGACAAATCCAAGATCATCCATATTTTCATTCTACCCCCTCCCGTGCGGCCTCTGTGCCCAATGTCAAGGTTTAATTACTTTTAAATTTTTGGTTAATGTTTTTTCATGTACTATATCTATGCACCTGCTTTGCTCATTACCTTCAACCTTCACATGGCTGTTTATCATCATCTATATTTTCATTCTACCCCCTCCCATGCGGCCCCTGTGCCAAATGTCAAGGTCTAATTACTTTTGAAATTTTTGGTTAAAGTTTTTGTCGCGCCGGCTTACGGAAAGCACGATATAGTCGGCACTTTGGCGTACGTCCGTCCGTACGTACGTGTGTCCGGTTAAAGTTTTTTGGTTAAAGTTTTTCCGTCTACTATATCTCTTTTTGTTAGTGTCCATGCCTAGCCCCAAGGCGCGACATGCAGGCCGCGGCCATCTAGTCTCAAAATGAAGTCATTCAATGGACACCAAACTTTACCAGCATGGTCCTTAGGTGAAGCCTTTTCAAAGTTGTTAAAAGAAAGTCGACCTGAATACAAGATGGCCGCCGTGGAAAGGTTAAATCCTTCGAACGACGAATCCAAGATCATCCATATTTTCATTCTACCCCCCTCCCGTGCGGCCTCTGTGCCCAATGTCAAGGTCTAATTACTTTTATGTGTTTGGTTAAAGTTTTTTCATGTACTATATCTATGCACCTGCTTTACCCATTACCTTCAACCTTCACATGGCTGTTTATCATCATCTATATGTTCATTCTACCCCCTCCCGTGCGGCCCCTGTGCCCAATGTCAAGGTCTAATTACTTTGAAATGTTTGGTTAAAGTTTTTGTCGCGCCCGCTTGCGGAAAGGGCGATATGGTCGGCACTTTGACGTACGTCCGTACGTACGTGTGTCCGGTTAAAGTTTTTTGGTCAAAGTTTTTCCGTCTACTATATCTCTTTTTTTAGTGTCCATGCCTAGCCCCAAGGCGCGACATGTAGGCCGCGGCCATCTAGTCTCAAAATGAAGTCATTATGTAATTCAAGATGGCCGCCAAAGGGTCAAATTTGTATTTTGTTCAAATGTGGTCATGTAAGATGTCTAGTTGAAAGTATCGATGAGTCGATCGCTGTCATATAATGTTTCTTGAAATAAAGTAATTATGTCATTCAAGATGGCCACCAAAATGTCAATTTTTGATTTTGTTCAAATGTGATCATGTAATATATCAAATCGAAGGTATCGATCAGCCGATCGCTGTCATATCATTTTTCTCAAAATGGAGTCATTATGTAATTCAAGATGGCCGCCAAATGGTCAAATTTGGTTTTTGTTCGAATGTGGTTATGTAGTCACTATTCAGGTGAAATCAACACTTCTCTCACTTTTCCCTGAGATTCGGTAACTACTAAAATGTGGACATATATTGAACCCTGATTTGATCGGCTAATAACATCATGCTCTGCATGACTTTTCATTTCTCATGTTATACAGATGGTCAGATTATTTTCTTGTACTTAGCTCTCAATTTCGTATGTTTGTAGTTGTTTTTATATTTAGTTTTTTGTTTGTAATTAGTAGCTTGGTCCAATATGTGGCTGTGACTGGAGAAATGGGGCTTATGTGTTTTGCGACCAGTGTAGCCCAGATCAGCCTGCGCATCCGCGCAGTCTGATCAGGGCCTGCAATGTTCGCCATTCAGTCAATGAAACATCCAGAGCGCGTCTACTGTCTGTTCCACGTTTTGCAGACGACAAACTGTTATACATATTAAATTTCAAAAACATTTGAATATAAGTGTTTTTTTATCAATAATAAATAGGCACCATCCCCGAAATAAACTAGAAAATGTAGTCTGCCGACGCGCTTAGCTAGGGCCCCTATTTGAGAAACTCTTACAAAACCTTTCAAATAAATAAATAAACAGACAGACGGACGTACGATCAGTAGCGATGGTAATTGTAGTAATGTGGAAGGATGTATCGTTACTAATTAATGCATGCGTGCAATATGAAGATATTCGCTGAAGGCGAACAGAAATTATAGGTGATTTGAGAAAAACTTTCAAAAAATAAACGGACGGACAAACGGAGGGGCTGACAGACAGTCGAAACCTTATAGGCCAGCACCGATTCTCAGCAGGACCCTAATTATTTTATGAAATTCCATCAAATTTCGATTTTATAATATAAAATCGAAATTTGATGGAATTTCATATAATATGGAAAGGTACATGCCCACTCAGTAGGCACAAAATGTTCTTTATAGGAATTAAATAAGTGTGTAATTGTAACACTATTCCACCAGTTCTAAAAATTACGAGTGCCCGCTATACAGATATATTCATTTAGAAATTTTTGTTTTACTGATAGTGACGCGCGGTGGTATCAGGCTATTTCATATGCAAATGAGGAATGATAGTATTTAATTAGTTATGCTAATTAAATGCATCACCTGCAAAAATAATAGTTTAGACAAATAAAGTATGATCATTGCACATCAAAAAATAAATACAGATACTAAATAGTAATGTCCGTTAACATTTTACTGAAACACCGTTGTCGCCCCTGATATCAGTGTGGAAATTTACGTGTGATATAAATGTATAATACTGCCAACCAATGCGTGGGGTGATGGTTAATGAATGTTTGTTTTGCCAGAAAATGTCATATCTACAGAATATACAAATCTATTTGTCTCCCTTTGTGTGCCTACTGAGTGGGCATGTACCGTATGTACCCACTCAGTAGGCACAAACTGTTCTTTATAGGAATTAAATAAGTGTGCCCCATGTATTGATTGGCATTATTATACATTTTACATCTGACGTCACGTAATTTTCACACTGATATCAGGGGTGATATGTCTGTTTCGTTAAATTGTTAACAGACATTACTATTTATTCCATGTATGGCATTATTATACATTGTATCAGACGTAAATTGCCACACTGATGTCAGAGGCGATAACCGTGTTTCCTTAAATGTTAACGGACATTACTATTTATTCTCTGTATTTTTTTTTATGTGCAATGATCAGTCTTTGTAATTTGTCGAAAATATTATATACTGTGTTCATAGAACACGGATGCCCCACATATCGCTTTGATAATAAACATTTTAACAAGGCAACATTCCAAGTCAAACAGCGAATATAATCCATGACATGGGTGTCTCGAATCAGCAATTGAAATTAACTTTGCGCATCTACTCAAGTTTCAAGTTTGTTTATTGAATAATATAGGCCACCGGCCCACAATATAACATGGTGAAATACACATTAGAGGAGTGATACACCGTCTTACAGTACATGTATGTCTAACAATGTAGACAAGCATTATACGAGCAAGCACATGTATACTAGTGCACATCGTTACTCAGCTTGTATAATGGATTGTCTTTTCTCCAATGCTAGAAATATAAACTTAGCAATGTTGTGAATATGTGGTATATGTGAACTCGCCATCATTCTATTAAACGAATCATGATTATGGTTTCTAATAGTTTCGAAATTTAAAAACTGTAGGCGTAGTTGTTCATAAGAGCTACATTCTACAAAGAAATGGTATTCGGTCTCAACCACATGTATATTATGTCGACAAATTGGACAATGCCGTAGATTCCTGTCAATGCCAATATGACGACCAGTTTCAATTAGTAAATTATGAGTTGAGCATCTGAACTTAGCTAGCGCTTGTTTATACGGAAACGATAAGTCTACAGATAATTAGGTTTCAGGTGTTAGTGCGGATTTGAACCCACTATATGTATCTGCTTTACTAGTTGTTTGTAATAAATCATGCCATTTCTGTGTATAACAGTCCGAGATTCTCTGCTTAAAAACATCGAGAAAATAATCTAGGTCGCCTACATCTTGTGAAAGCCAAATGTAACCGAATCCAAACGAATACAGGAGTAATCTAATACTAGTAGCCCATGTTTTGCGGCCACTATCGTCCAATTTCTTTAGCATAATATAACATTGACGCGGATATCTGTCACGATCCATACGTAAAATAGTCAACCAATATTTGATGCATCGTGGCATATATGTAGTACAGAGTGGTAAACGGCCACATTCACCGTATGCAAATACATTTGCCGTCTGCTGGGGTAATCCACAATATTGTTTACAGAAAGCTATGTGGACCCTTTCAATACGTTCAATGCATTGAAACCCCCATAATTCGGCACTGTAACAAAGAATCGGTTTCACCATCGAATCGAATAATTTAAAAATATCAGCATGGTGAAATTGTCCAAATGAGCGCTGATATCGAAATATGCATGCTATTGACTTTTGTGCTTGTTTAGATGCATATTCGTGTGTTTTCGACCATACTAGTTTTGGCGTCATGTACATACCTAAATATAATATGACACAGTTTCAATTGGATTGTGTCTATAATACCATTTTTCATAGTTACGCAAAATACCACCATTTCTAAAAACAATTATTTTAGTTTTATTTAGGTTTATTAATTTTCATATTTACTGCATCACAAAATTTTGAAATACAATCAATTTGTCTCTGTAATTGGATGGTGGTTTCACTAAAACTAGAAACATCATCAGCATACATCAATGCAAGTAGGTCACATATATCTTCTGTCACAAATATACCTCTATCAAATGTACTTCGTAAGTAAGCAACAAGATCATTTATAAAAAGACAAAATATAACCGGGCTACATATACAACCCTGGCGCGTGCCGATATTACACAAAAAGAAGTCAGATAACTCATTTCCAACACGTACACACGATTTTAACTTGTTGTACATTGATTGAAAGACTGTCAAAATTTTGCCATCAATCGACTTTCTTTGCAGAGCATTCCATAATATATTGTGTTGTATTGAATCAAATGTCTTGGAAAAATCGATAAATATGCAATAAAACCGACCACGTGGTCTTGATATGTATTTTTGTGTGATAGACATCAGGGAAAAGATGTTATCGACAGTAGAATATTTTTTACGAAAACCTGCCTGAGATTCATCTAATATGACATTGTCATTACACCAAGATTGTAGTCTATTATTTAGAATACAAGTAAAAATCTTACAGAGACCATTAATTAACGAAATACCTCTATAATTCCCTGGGTCTGACTTGAGACCAGCTTTATGAATAGGAGTTATAATACTTTCACCCCATACTCAGCATAAGGAAGCTGCATACCAAGTTTCAGGTCTGTAGCTAATACGGTTTAAAAGTTTTACAAGTTACAAGACAAACTTGCCAAATGCTAAGTCGAAAAGGGGGAGATTATCGGAGGTCAAATCAAAATTATAAATAAACTTTGCGCATCTACTCATCATAAGGAAGCTACATACCGAGTTTCAGGTCTGTAGCTATTACGAATTAAAAGTTTTACGACTCACAAGGCAAAATTGCCAAATTCTAAGTCGAAAAGGGGGAGATAATCCATGACCGAAGGTCGAATAAAAAATTGAAATAAGCTTTGCGCAAACTCTACTCATCATAAGGAAGCTACATACAAAGTTTCAGCTCTGTATCTATTGCGGTTTAAATGTTGTAAGAGTCACAAGGTTGGTGACAGACAGACCGTAGGACGGGACGGACGGACAAGGGTAACACGAAATTCCCCCTCCAGTATCGTGGTGGGGCATAACAATATCATGCCTCATTTGCATACGAAAATAGCATGATACCACCGCGAGTCACTATCAGTAAAATAAACATTACTAAATGATTATATCTGTATAGAGGGCACTCCTAAGAGGTATGGAGCGGGGTAGCAATTTTGTTTCTAATGCTGCCCAGGAGCACAAGGTCAAATGACTTTAAACTTTTTGTTAATTTTTTACGTTAAAGTTTTTCAAATTGCTGTATCTCTGTGACCGCTTGCGATATCAACTTGAAACTTCATTATACACATTGATCACCGTCCATATATTCATTATATACCCTACTCATGCTGCCCAAGAGCCCAAGGTCAAGGTTAAATGACTTTAAACTTTTCTGTGTGACCGCTTGCGATATCAACTTGAAACGTCATATACACATTGATCACCATCCATATTTTCATTGTATATCCCACCCATGCTGCCCAGTAGCCCAAGGTCAAGGTCAATGACTTATAATTATTGAAGCTTCATATACGCCTTGATCACCATCCATATTTTCATTGTATAATTCATTTCAATTCAAATTAGCATCCAAATATTTATTGCGACTAATAAACAAAACATTGCGCTAAACATTTCTAGAATTTATCTCTGTTATCAGTTGAGATTATGACGTGAAACTTCATATACACATTTATCACCATTTATTGTGATTAATAAGCATACTACACCAATACCTATGGTCAAGGACTTTGGATTTCAATCCAGACGTCATCGGTGAGCATTTGTCGGATTTACCGACCATCTACATGTAGTTAATACTGGTGAAATAGTGCCACAATTATACTCTTATTTTGATTCCTATAAAAACATTTTGTGCCGCGCATGCAAAATTGAACGTTTGTTTTCTTAGTTCCATCATTTTCAAGCTGTCTAACTACACCCACGTGCCATTACTATGGAATACAAATCCTACTTCCTATAGACTTATTATATGCAAAACGTGCAGTTCATTTTAATTTAATTATAATTGAACTACTCAACACAAATAAATACATTTAGTTGGAGATCATGTAGAAATTAATTGTTTTAGAGATGCAGCTCTGCTAAGCTTACAAGATAACACTCATCACTTACAAAACTGATATTTCCAGTTTACAACTAATACGTGTTTATTTTTAGTGCATAATTCAGCTCTCTGGGTGGTTTTCTGAGTGCAATGATCCTCGCCCGGGTCAAGTGGCGAATCACTAATTGTAGCTTCCATGTTGTAGATAAATACTCCTACATAAGATTGATAAACCATAGACTTATATACACACAATAATATGTTCTTGCATAAACGTTCTGTGATTGGTGGCAGTTCATATATGGTTACTTTTAATAAAACAAGAATTGCGCCACGGAAATGGCTAAGTGTTTCTACAACCATGTGAAGGTCAAAATGGTCAAGGTCATGTTAATAGCAGCATGAGTGTGTTCCAAATGCTTACATGTATCATGTGTCTAAATATGTAAGCAATCCATCACGTAATATTAATGTTATACGATGATGAAGTAACTTGTACAAACTTTTTGACGCAAACAATGGCTAAGTGTTTCCGCAAAACTGTGAAGGTACAAGAGGTCAGGGTCATGTTAATGGGGGCATGAGTGTGGTCCCAATGCCCACATGTATCAAGTGTCCAAATATTGAAGCAATCTCTCAAGTAATATTAATGTTATATCATGATGAAGACACTTGTACAAACTTTTTGACGCAATAAAATGGCTAAGTGTTTCCGCAAAAATGTGAGGTAAAAATGTCAAGGTAATGTTAATGGCAGAATGAGTGTGTTCCAAATGCTCACATATATAAAGTGTCCAAATATTCAAGCAATCCGTCAAGTAATATTAAATTTATACTATAATGACGAAGCGTGTACAAACCTTTTGACGCAAACAAATGGCTAAGTGTTTCCGCAAAAATAGGAAGGTAAAAAAGGTCAAGGCCATGTTAATGGCGGCATGAGTGTGTTCCCAATGCTCATATATGTATCAATTTTCACAATATTGAAGCAATCCGAAGTAATATTAAAGTTATACCATGATGACGAAGCTTGTACAAACTTTTTTACATTTCGGACAACGACACGGACGACGACGACGGAAAACACGACGACTTTAGCCAATAATTACTATGATTGTCCACATGCTAAAAACATTTGTGGCAAGATATAGAGTGGCTACAAAATTTGACCTCTCAGTGTGACCTTGGACATATACATATATATCCCCAGCTCTCATAAATGTGTCGCTTGTCGTAAGATCCGTGTACTACTTTAAGTGCATATTGACGGCATATAACACAAGTAAAAGTTGTAAATCTTTCACCAAATTGAGATATTTGACCAGAAAAAAACATCTACATGTATGATTAAAAACATCTAAACAATTCACTAAATCATTAAAAGAAATACTGACACGCCTTCAGTACCGATTTTTGAAATGAGTGGCTAAGAAATTCTGAGTGTGTCTGCTGAATGTTAAAAAAACATGGTGATTTTTCAAAATATAACTCTTCCAAACATAATTCAGAGTAAAGAGCATAACCTCCTTTTGAGGATGACACAATAATGGAAAGAAAAATTCTTCTGGTTGTCATAAACAAATGGCCAATCAGATGCACACATATTATAATGAGATACATTTGAGTGAATCAGACTGGTCTATATGGCTTCATTTAAGAAGATACAGTTTCATTAATGCACACATATCATGATAAAACTGTTTTGACATGAGTGCAAATATTTTTGTTATATATAGAAAATAAATGTATTTATCGTTGTCCATTTATGTGCACATGTAGTTTTGTGGCTTAAGGAATTAGGTCATAGAAAGATACACTTGGCTTCAATCATGTTGCTTCAGAAGAGTGATGTGATATATGAATATAAGATATGTGAATATTGTCTTGTTACTGTATACTATATGGTACATTGAGTTGCCATCTCTGCCATATTTGTACATGCATGTTCAGGCCATCATACAGTTTCACCACTTCGACAGTTTGACACATATAGCAAATAATATTACAGTAAAACTAATAAAATGTGATGCAATACATCATAGACAGATATGAAAACAGCGTGCTATAAATATTATGCCAGAAAACTTTACAAACGACGAGATACCTGAGCATTTCTCCCATTAATTTCAAAATAAATTTCAATGTGTAAACTTTTCTATCTGATGCACAGTTTATTGTTAGTGTACACGTTACCCATAGTTAAAGCTACATGTATATCTACCCGCATAGTAGGCGAGTAAGACACCAGTGACAATACACTCAGATAACTGCTTACATATCACTGGATTTGATACAGTATGTATGGTAATACAGGTACACCCGCATAGTAGGCGAGTAAGACACCAGTGACAATACACTCAGATAACTGCTTACATATCATTGGATTTGATACAGTATGTATGGTAATACAGGTACATATTGACAGCACTGTGTATTTATCTGACTGTTACACAGCCATTACTGGATTCTCAAAAATGTTAACAACAGGTCAACAAACTCTTCAGAAATCAGACTGTCTATATAAGTGTGATGAAAACAGACATGTATATGTCGTATTATAAGTGGTATGTGTCAAACGCAGCAAGAGGTAAAACTGACTGATGGCTTGTACACACTAAAATGGCTGACATAGCAACTCCATGTGTCCTTAAAGGTACATGTACACGCCCACTCAGTATATGAAAATAGCCTGATACCACTACGAGTCACTATCAGTAAAATAAATATTACAAAATGAATATATCTGTATAGCGAGCACTTGTAATTTTTAGAACTGGCACAAGTATACACTTATTTAATTCTTACTGATTGGGCATGCACCTTTAAGCGCAGGAAAATACCATAGAACATGATACTGTTTTAAGGCGAGACTATTGTCGTGAAATACGTGATTGTGTCGTTCCGCTAAACATATTGTTTTATGGTAGGACCCAATCATCGCAAACTTTAAGTAGACCAAAGTTGTTATGCCCCACCACGATAGTGGAGGGGGCATTTAGTGTTACCCTTGTCCGTCCGTCTGTCCCGTCCCGTCCGTCACCAACCTTGTGATTCATAAAACGTTTAAACCGTAATAGCTACAGACCTGAAACTCGGTGTGCTGCTTCATTATGAGGAGTAGATGCGCAACATTTATTTCAATTTTTGATTCGACCCACGGTCATGGATTATATCCCCATTTTCGAGTTAGAATTTGGCAATTTTGCATTGTGGCTCGTAAAACGTTTAAACCGTCATAGTTACAGACCTGAAACTTGGTACATGTATGTAGCTTCCTTATTATGAATAGATGCGCAAAGTTTATTTTTATTTTTTATTTTACCCCCGGGTCATGGATTATCTCCCGACTTAGAATTAGTGAATTTTGCTGTGTAACTCGTAAAACTTTTAAACCGTAATAGCTACAGACCAGACACGTGGTATGTAGCTTGCTTATGATGAGTAGATGCGCAAAGTTTATTTTGATTATTGATTCGACACCCAGGTCATGGATTATCTTTCCTTTTGGACTTGGATTTTTCCTCGTTTATTATCAACGCGATATGTGGGCATCCATGTTCTGTGAACACATTGTCTAGTTTCGTAGGCGGCGGTGTCAACATTTCACGTTAAGTTTTTGCATTTAGCTCAGTTTCCAGAAAACTATAAGTCATACTTGGCATACATCAACACTGTGGTGTAACCATCTCACACAGAGGGAGCCCATGTGACCTTGACCTAGCATGGTTCATAGACCTACTTTTCACATGCATTCAACGTTAAGTTTTTGCGTTTAGCTCTGTTTCTAAAACTTAGCGCTCAGGTTAATTCATTGTAACGTCTGTTTCCCTCAATGGAATGCTTTAATATTCCATACATGCATTTGTAATAACATCCTGCATCATTCTACAGAAATCCCTTGGTGACCGCTAACCCCAAAGGTCAAGGTCACTGATTTAGAAATTTCCAGGTTTGGAAAACTTTACGCTCGGTTTAATGTATTACAACTTCTGTTTCCCTCGATGGAATGTTTCGGTATACATCAACACTGTGGTGTAACCATCTCACACAGAGGGAGCCCATGTGACCTTGACCTAGTTTTCATGGTTTATTGACCTACATTTCACATGCATTGAATGTTAAGTTTTTGCATTTAGCTCAGTTACCGGAAAACTATAAGTCCTACGACCACCAAACTTGGTATTCATCAACACTGTGGTGTAACCATCTCACACAGAGGAAGCCCATGCGACCTTGGCCTAGTTTTCATGGTTCCTTGACCTACTTTTCACATGCATTCAACGTTAAGGTTTTGTGTTTGGCTATGTTTCTAAAACTTAATGCTTAGGCTAATTCGTTATAACTTCTGTTTCCCTGAATGGAATGGTTTAATATTCCATACGTGCTTTTGAAACAACATCCTGCATCATTCTACAGAAAGCCCATGGTGCCCGCTAACACCAAATGTCAAGGTCACGGGCTTAGAACATTCCGGGTTTGGAAAACTTAACGCTCGGTTTAATTTATTACAACTTCTGTTTCCCTTGATGGAATGCTTTAATACTTCATAGGTGTAAACTATAGCAACATCTGGCATGATTCTACAGAAAACGCATGGTGGGTGCCCACTAGCCCCAAGGTCAAGGTCACGGGCTTAGAAAATGCTCAGTTTTGAAAACTTAACACTTGGATTAATTTATTGTAACTTCTGTTTCCCTAGATGGAATGTTTTAATATTTCATACATGTATTTGTAACGACATTCCGCAGCATCTGCAGAAAGTTCATTTTGTGTATTTTTAACAACATCTCACATCATCCTACAGAATGCCCATGGTGCTCACAAGGTTATTACAAGCTCCTTATGTACTATCAAACTGCGCTAGGCGGGACATTTTGCACGCCGAGCTCTTGTATTACTTGTATATACCTTGTATGTTTCATAGTTTCACAATGTAAATAACCAACTATGGCGTTAACATTAATAATCAGCTTGTTTTACGTCATTTAGTCACAATTCCTGGAACAGCGACGTTGCCGGTCAATTAACGTGCCGTTTTTGACAACGTAGTTGGAAAGTAGTGACGTCAAACAAACTTGAACAAATCTACAACGTCGCGCGACATCACGTGGGGCTGATGTCATGTATTGGGATATAAACGCAATGCGTTGAACGGGCGGTTTCCATTATGAACTTATGGAAGGTGTAAATATTCCATGTTATATGTATGTTCAAATTGTGTAAGATATTCGATGAAATGCATATGGCTTCCTGTGTATATTACGTATGTTCAAACTGTCTAGTATATCCATATGAAATGGGTTCCTGTGTATTTCATTGCATGTTATAAGTATATTTGCTCAAATTGTGGTACATATTCATATTGATTACAGCAAACTGCATTCATATTATGATTACATGAGTGACAATTGAATATGATACATGTATTTATTAACCGAGTTTACCAATTTCATAAGAAACGATGCTATGCCGAGTTTCTAATGGAATCAGTTTACACGTTCAATAAATGTCATATTAAGTCAACAGAAAATGTTAGATGCTATGCATTGTATGAGCACAGCATATGATAAAGTGCATACAGGATATTTCATGCCTGTGAGCGATGTTTCAATATGATATCATCATTATGTATCGGACTAATTTACAGAGTTCTCAAGGAACAAAGCTATACCGAATTCATTTGCGTATTTACGCACTTATTTTAGCAGACTACGCATTGATTATCAAAAGTAGGAGTACAAAATACTGTAATTAAGTTGAAAATGTACTTAGTTGAGCTGCAAAAAGCAAACTGTTGATTGTTGCAGCTCAAATAAGTGAATTTTGAAATGTGTTTCATTTTTTAGCTCGCTTGCACGAAGTGCAGAAGAGCTTATGGCATACCCCCGGCGTAGTCGGCGTCGGCGTCGGCGTCGGCGTCATGTCTTATAACTTCTGTTTCCTTTCATGGAACACCTTGTTATTTCATACATGCCTTCCTCAGATGACCCTCTATCATGACCACGACCAACCACCCAATCGTTACTCCCAGGTCAAGGTCACAAACTTAGCATGTTCATAAACTTAACGTTGGGGCAAATGTTGTGTAACTTCTGTTTATTTACAGGGAACGCCTTCATATTTCATACATGCATTCATCTGATGATACTCTATCGTGCTACAGCAATTCCATGACGCACCGCCCACCTATTTCCCCAAGGTCAATGTCACAATCTTAGCACATTCATAAACTTAACGTTGGGGTAAATGTATTATAACATCTGTTTACTTTCATGGAACGCCTTGATATTTCAAATATGCATTCATCTGATGATACTCTATCGTGCTATATCAAATCCATGACCCACCGCCCATCCCTTACCCCAAGGTGAAGGTCACAAACTTAGTTCATTCATAAACGTAACGTTGGGGTAAATGTTTTATAACATCTGTTTCCTTTCATGGAACGCCTTAATATTTCATACACGCATTCACCTGATGATACGTTATCGTGCTATAGCAAATCCATGGTCAAGGTCACAAACTTGCCACATTCATAAACTTAACGTTGCGGTAAATGTCTGATAACATCTGTTTCCTTTAATGGAATGCCTTGATATTTCATACATACATTCCTCAGATGACTCTATCATTATCTTTACACTGGGGTAAATGTTGTGTAACTTTGTGCTTTGAACGCTTTGATATTTCATACATGCATTCATCTGATGATCCTCTATTGTACTACAGCAAATCCATGACCCACCCCAACCCCTTTCCCCAAGACCAACATCATAAACTTAACGTTGGAGTAAATGTCTTTTTATAATTTTTCTTTACAGGGAATGCCTTCATATTTCATACATGCATTCATCTGATGATACTCTATTGTGCTACAGCAAATCCATGACCCCCACCCCTTTCCCCAGGTCAAGGTCACACATTTATACATGCATTCCTCTCATGTGAATAGCTATCATGCTGTAGAAAATCACCAACTTAGTGCGTTCATAACCTTAACGCTGGGTTAAATTTTGTTTTCCTTCTCTTTTCAGGGAGCACATTGATATTTCATACATGCGTTCATCTTAATATGCTATATCATGCTATAGCAAATCCACGACCCACCTTTCACCACTTACCTCAATGTCAAGGTCCACCGCACACCCCTTATCCCAAGGTCAAGTTATATAATATTCATGTTTTTTATACAACTGTGCCATGTTTGAATGAAGGCTCCCAACAGACGAGCTTCGTTGTCTTCTGACAACTCTTGTTATCATTTCTTCCCTATTTAATAAGGAATAAAACCAATACTACATTTGTAAAAGTAAAATACGCATTGAATTTGAAATCTGGGAGATAATACTCTTTAGATAGTCATACAAAACGTATCTGGAGCTCTGCCGAATTTCTTATATAATCAACGAGCAAGTTATAAACATATTGAAATCAAAGAGAAATATTCAGAAATATTAGATTGTATTATTTGTCTAAGCACAGCTGCTAGTAAAGTGTATATACATGTAGACTGTCTTACATTAGTGACCATTTAATATAATATTTACTAAACGAGTTTAATTGTTTCACAAGAAACGAGGCTAAGCGAGCATATTCATTGGATAAGCACAGCATACGTTAAAAGGCACAAAGGACGTCACATGAGTGATGCCTTAATATGATATTTATCAGACGAGTTTACTGGTTTCACAAGAAACGAGGCTAATAGAGCAAGTTTAATTATTACATAGGCACAGCATATGTTAAACTTCACAAAGGACGTTACATACGTGATTATTTTATACGATGTTTATCAAACGAGTTAACTGAGTTCATAAGAAACAATTATATGCGAAGTTCTTATGCAATCAGTCAAGTGGTTCACTAAATATCATATTTTAAATTAACACAAATGTCAGATTACATATAGTACATAAGGACAGCATATAGTAAAGTGCATATATATGATGTTTATCAAACGAGTTTACTGATTTCGTATTAAGTCTTCAGCCAAACCTGAAAGCAATCCAGGAAGGAAAACATAAATTACAATACAGTGTCGAGTTTATGTGTTACGGACAAAAGAAAACAAATGAGTCACACAACACAGTTGTTCAGAGTTTCTTATGTAATCAGTCAAGCGGTTTAGCTAATACTATATTTAATCAACACACATGTTGAATTCTATTTTATTGCATATGCACACCATCATTCAGTGAAGCTGTAGTGATACATGTAACTTAACGTGTTTCCTGATGTGGTCGCATTTACATTACACAAATGTGCATGCATTCTTGTTTTCATACATACTGTTTTAAAGCGAGATAATTGTCGTGAAATAATGCATTAAGTGATTGAGTCCTTCCAGCTAAACAGTTTGTTTTGTGGTAGGACCAAATCACGAATGCATTATTTCTGGCTGTGACTGGAGAAATGGGGCAGTGTTTTGCGACCAGTGTATATCCAGATCAGCCTGTGCATCCGCACAGTCTGATCAGGATCTGCACTGTTCCAGATTCCACCAATGAAACACCCGCCATGCTCCAACCGCCATGCAATGTAGATTGTTATCAGGCTACAGAGCTCGTTTCACTAAACGTCATACGACACAAATGTTCGTACAAATAATTATATAAATTCTCACATATTGACGCGGTTCATTAATGCTACGACTTTCCATCTACATGCAGAGGCCACTAAATTTGAAAAACAAAATATTTATCCAAATCGGCTGCTAATGCGAACATTGTGGTACATTCTAGATCTTAGACGTACGAAGTTTAGTGAAACCATAAGCCCCATTTCTCCAATCACGGTCACACGTGAGAAATCAGAGTTGGTTCGCACCGTTCACCTGGGTTGCTGTTTAAACCACCCTGTGCTGCTTGATACGAGAAACGCGTATGTTCATGTTTCTGGTATCAAGTTGCACTGAGTGATAAACAAACAATGGAATCTTCATGTAGCACGTTCCTCGTTTAAGGTGGGTGATTGGTCAGGAGTACGCAAAGGGTAATTTAACGATCGGGGTTCCTCCTTACCGGAATGCCGACTTGCATGATTTGGCCCGCATGTACAGTTTTGGCCTTCTGATACTTGAGAGCTAAATCCTGTTAGGCCCCATTAAAAAGTAATAAGATTAGTGCTGATCATATTACTTTTGGGGTTGGAGCTAAGTGACTGGTGTGGAATGGACCTGACACCAGGTCAGGATATTCTAATTTCAGGACTGAATATAAACAGTTTTCTGTAAATATTGAGTTCTGATTTGGGATTTTCCCTCATTATGGACCGGTTAAATACAGGATATTCCAACCCGTTGGCCCGGCCTTAAATGATGTTAGCTGTTGGCCGTTAAACACCAATAATCAATCCTCGTGTAACTTCCCACTTCATCGGTACAAGTCTAAAAAATTTATACGGGCAAAAAGCATTTTGTGTAAAATTAAATTAATTGATTTTATTAATTGATAATCCGCTCACTTGGTTAAATAAATATTTGTCTTGTATGTGGCTGTGACTGAAAAAATGGGGCTTATGGGTTTTGCGACCAGTGTAGATCCAGATCAGCCTCTGCATTCGCACAGTCTGATCAGGATCTGCACAGTTCACCATTGCATCCATGCAACACCCGTCATGTTTCTAACAAGGAATGTAGATCGTTATGAGGCTACACCAGTGTGCTATTTGATCTGGAGCTACACTGGTACAGAATCAATAAGCACCATTTCTTCAGTGACAGCCACATACATGAAGTAATTCACCGCCGTATTTGTGTAATTTACCATGAATTGTAAGCTCCTGTTGTTATACTGCGAAAACCCATCTACATGTATGTATTTTATGGTTCAATTCATATTGTGATGTACACATGTGGCTGCAGTAATGGGGTTTATGGAGTTTGTGACCAGTATAGGTCCAGAGAAACCCAGATCCGCACAGTCTGATCAATGCCTACACTGTTAACCATCCGGTCAATGAATCACCCGCCACAAACAGATGTGGCTGCAGTAATGGGGCTTCTGGAGTTTGTGACCAGTATAGATTACACGGTTAACCATCCGGTCAGTGAATCACCCGCCACATTTCAAACAAACAATGTATCAGGAGACCGACTGACCACAAATGTCACAAGCCCCATTTCTCCAGTCAAAACCACAATTACATGAACTACATTGTAGTACTGTAGTAATTAACGCGGGATAGTAAAATGGTTAAAAATCCCTGATAGTGCTTTCAAACCAGCAGAAATTAATCAGAGATTTAAAAATTGCCACAAAAAACGCCAATCGATGTCTATTAGTCTGGAATAATGGGCATTTAGTGGCATTTTTTGGTTTTCATGGCAATGTTTATTGTCGAGCCCGCTCGCGGAAAGCGAGACATAGTGATCACAATGACGTCCGGGTGTCTGTGCGTCCGTGCGTGTGTCCGTACGTGCGTCCGTGTGTCCGAAATATGCGTTAAAGTTTTTAAAGACCTACTATCTCTGTAACCACAAATCGGATTTGCTTGAAACTTTGTATGATTATTGGTCATAATCCATATATTCATTCTGTGTACCACTCATGCGGCCCATGTGCCCCAAAGTCAATGTTAAATGATTTAGAAGTTTGCGTCAAAGTTTCTGTCAAAATTTGAGTTAACGTTTTCACATACCTACTATCTCTGTAACCGCAAGTCAGATTTGCTTGAAACTTCGTATGCTTATTGGACATCATCCATATATTCATTCTGTGTCCCACTCATGCGGCCCCTGTGCCCCAAGGTCAAGGCCAAATGACTTAGAAGTTTGCGTTATTATAAAATCTGCGTTAAAGTTGTTACATACCTTATATCTCCACAATTGTTACTCCAATTTACTTCCAACTTCCAATACTTCCTTTTCATCATCCATATTTTCATTCCATAGCCTGTCCATATGGTCCATAATCCCAAGGTCAAGGTCAAATGACTTTGAAATTTGTGTTAATGTTTTTACACACCTTATATGTCCACAACACGTACTTCCAACATCCAATATTTCATATTCTTTATCCATATTTTCATTCTATACCCTGCCCATGTGGTCCACATGCCCAATGTCAAGGTTAAATGACTTTGAAATTTGTGTTAAAGTTTGTAAATACCTTATATCTCCACAACACTTAATACTCCGATTTACTTCAAACTTCAAATAATTATTTATTATCATTCATATTTTCATTCGATAGCCCATCCATGTGGTCCACATGTCCAAGATCAAGGTCAAATCACTAAAATTTGCGTTAAAGCAAATACCTTATATCTCCTTAATTCAAACTTCAAATAAATACACTCTGAGACCATCCACTGCCTCGGCGGGCTCGACATGCGGCCTGCGGCCATCTGGTTTAACACGTACTTTTAACCATTTTACCATCCCTGCTACGTGTTATTAACCTGAGGATTAGTATTGCAGTGTGTATTGCAGTGAAAATATAAATGTAGTCAAACAATAATAAAATGTAGCCAATATGGAAAATCTTGATACCATTATTCCTTTTCCTGAAATAGCTTGACATTTGCAATCGTGTTGGCTAATTCGGCGCACCTTGCGTTTTCAAAACAAATTGTCATGTTGCAGAATTGTAATCAAGTGATCAAGACTGTTATTAAGCCCCCCTGCTAGTACAGTGACATCATAACAGGTTAGTTTCTTAGTTTAACTAGTAATTTAGCAAATAAAATGGCTGTACCAATAATATGGTCGAATTAATGATTTTACACATTTTGACCATTACCCATCGCATGCGCCCACCTGCCACCCACGCAATGGAATTTAACGATCGGGATTCATCCTTACCGGAATCCCGACCGGATACCTGGTTTGGCCCTCAGATACGTCTTTGGCATTCTTGAATGCGAGAGTTGAATTTGGTTATACCCCTTATACGAGTAATACGATTATTCGTAATCATATTACTGTTAGAGGAAGGGACCAGGTGACTTAGATGTGGTAATGACTTGGCACCAGTTCATGTTATTCTAATTTCCGTTAGCCCTGCCTTAAATGAACGTAGCTGATGATAGGCCGTTAAACACCATTAAACAACAAACTGAAACACCCGTCATACTTCTTACAAGCGATATAGATCATTATCAGTCTACATAAGTGTTATTGGATCAGATTCTACACTGGTCACGAATCTCATAAGCCCCATTGCTCCAGTCACAGCCACAAATATGTACAAGCCACAAGATCACGGTTCATCCGCATGTACGAGATAATCCGCGAGCTTTAGCGAGTGGATTATCGATCGTTTATGCGGACCAACGTGATCTAACTGTGTTATCACATCCTCATGTCCATACATTGACCATGTGCTGTGTAAATGCAGAAACAAAACTCGAAAATGTATCAAAGATGTGACAACTTGTCATGGCATGTCAATATTCCCAACTGTTGTCCGTTTGTTCAATATATTGGCCCCTGATGTAATACACCTTTTACGACATGTTCGTTCAATATACTGGCCCTTGATGGTTACACCACACCAAATAGTTTTACTAAATAGTTTAACCGAATGCCATCCAATAAGGCCATTCTCTCCTACTTTCACTATTCGTATGGCTGTTGTGGGACCTACTTGTACATGACCTGCAGCCAGTCTGTAGTGATTCTGCATGAATTAAACAATAAATTCACTTACTCCTAAGAAAGGAAAAGCCAACCTCATTATATCACCCAATATTGTTTACATTTTTTGGCCGTGAAAACTCTGTTTACATCACCTGACCAACGGGTTCAGTGTTTTCTTTTAAATGCTACAAATATGCTGAAAACTGGCGTTAAAAGCACCCCAAAATGTTCCTCAAGTGAAAATGGGTAGTGATGGATCAAGATCTGCAAGCAAACTGTGTATGTGACCTCAAAATGCCCGCACTATTTTGTTTTTACCGGATTACTTCTGCATACCCTCTGGGCGATTTCGCGCCATTTGGTATAGTCTAACCTGATGTAACACACATTTTACGATATGTTCGTTCAAAATACTGGCCCCGGATGTAACACACCTTTTACGACATGTTCGTTCAATATACTGGCCCCTGATGTAACGTATCTTTTACGACATGCTCGTTCAATATACGGACCCCTGATTTAACACACCTTTTACGACATTTTCATTCAATATACTGGCCCCTGATGTAACACACGTATACTGGCCCCTGATGTAACACACATTTTACGACATATTCATTCAATATACTGGCCCCTGATGTAACGCACCTTGTACGACATGTTCATTCAATATACTGGCCCCTGATGTAACACACGTATACTGGCCCCTGATGTAACACACCTTTTACGACATGTTCGTTCAATATATTGGTCCCTAATGTAACACGCTAGTTGCACACAGAACAAGAACCATTTTCCCAAGTGTCAACCACTTTATGTATCAAATATATAACATTGTGTCGGTTTATTGTCGGAGTAACGGGAAACTTATATTGGATGGAAAATAAATGTCTTCTTCACTAATCGGGTTGATTTATCATAAATCGAATTTATTACCATTTGTTTATATATTATAAGATATTCGTTTTGAGCCATTTTCCGGCGAGTAAATAGACAATAGTCAGTACCGTGGTTGGTCGGGCGAACGTGATTAAATTAGCGGTGGGGTTCCTCCTTATTTGGTTTGGCTCTCAGGTACGTTTTTATATTTGGCTCCTTTTGTTACCTGGTAGTTGAATTGGGTTATTGCCCATTATAAAAGTACATGTAGTAAGATTATTACTGATCCTACTGCTTTTGGGAGGGGGCCAAGTGATTCTGGTGTGGCGAGGACCTGACATCAGATCAGGATCATTCTGATTTCAGGGCTGAATTTATATTGTTTTTATTATAAATATTCAGTTTTCATTTTGGGATCCCCCACCCCCATTTGTACATGTACTTGAACATGTACATGTACTTGTACAGGTAATATATGGGATTTAGTACTAAACCCATTGACCCGGCCTTAAATGACCTTAGCTGTTGATAGGCCTTTAAACCCCAACAAACAAACAAACAGTACCGTAACCAGGATGAGGCAGAAGAGGCAGTCGCGTCTGTTATTTTGCCGATTTTCATTATGCTAAGAATTAAACAAATCCCCGGAGTGGTGGCGTGGGAGAATGCTCCCTGACCCGCATATCGGGACTTGGTTCGCCTCGTCTCGTGTTTACCTCTGGTTACGAAACCTGCTAGTCATTTGTGGTTCATGCCCAATCGTAAACAGGACCAATGCGTATATACATCACCGTCAATACTAGATGAGCATATAGCCCAAATATGGAGTTCAGCCGTGTAGACCCCCTACAGTAGCAGTGCTACACTAGGGGACGGTCAACAGTAGCGGGGTAAAACTAGGGGATGGTGAACAGTAGCGGGGTAAAACTGGGGAAGGGTGAATAGTAGCTGGTTTACACTAGGGGAGGGTGAACAGTAGCGGGGTTACACTAGGGGAGGTGAACGGTAGCGGGATTACACAATGGGAGGGTGAACAGTAGCATGGTTACACTAGGGGAGGGTGAACAGTAGCCTGGTTACACTAGGGGAGGGTGAACAGTAGCGGGGTTACACTAGGGGAGGTAGAACAGTAGCGTGGTAACACTAGGAGACGGTGAACAGTAGCGTGGTAACACTAGGGGAGGGTGAACAGTATCGGGGCTACACTAGGGGAGGGTGAACACTAGCGGTGTTACACTAGGGGAGGGTGAACAGTAGCAGGGTTGCACTAGGGGAGGGTGAACAGTAGCAGGGTTACACTATGGAAGGTAAACAGTAGCGGTGTTACACTATGAGAGGGTGAACAGTAGCGTGGTTACACTAGGGGAGGTGAACAGTAGACTGGTTACACTAGGGGAGGGTGAACAGTAGCGGGGTTACACTAGTGGAGGGTGAACAGTAGCATGGTTACACTATGGAAGGTGAACAGTAGCGGTGTTACACTATGGGAGGGTGAACAGTAGCGTGGCTACACTAGGGAGGTGAACAGTAGCCTGGTTACACTAGGGGAGGGTGAACAGTAGCAGGGTTGCACTAGGGGAGGGTGAACAGTAGCAGGGTTACAATATTGAAGGTAAACAGTAGCGGTGTTACACTATGAGAGGGTGAACAGTAGCGTGGTTACACTAGGGGAGGTGAACAGTAGACTGGTTACACTAGGGGAGGGTGAACAGTAGCGGGGTTACACTAGTGGAGGGTGAACAGTAGCAGGATTACAATATGGAAGGTCAACAGTAGCAGTGCTACACTATGAGAGGGTGAACAGTAGTGGGGTTACACTAGGGGAGGGTGAACAGTAGCGGGGTTACACTAGGAGACGGTGAACCGTAGCGGGGTTACACAAAGGGAGGTGAACAGTACCAGTATTGCACATGGGAGGGTGAACAGTAGTGGGGTTACACTAGGGGAGAGGGAACAGTAGCGGGGTTACACTAGGGGAGGGTGAACAGTAGCGAGTTACACTAGGGGAGGTGAACAATATTGGGGTTACACTAGGGGAGGGTGAACAGTGCGGTGCGGGGTTACACTAGGGTAGGGTGAACAGTAGCGGGGTTACACTAGGAGACGGTGAACTGTAGCGGGGTTACACTAGGGGAGGTGAACAGTATCGGTACACAGGAGAACGGAGCATAGCTACCAGGGAGGGTGAACAGTAGCGGGGTTACACAACTGACAGGGCATGTACACTAGGGGGGTGAACATAGCGGGGTTACTCTAGGAGACCGGGTGAACTGGTAAGCGGGGTTACACTAGGGGAAGGTACAGTAAGCGGGGTTACACCCAGAGATCGGTGAGCATAACGGGGTTTACACTGGGGGAGGGTGAGACAGGGTTACGGGGTTACACAAGGAGGAACGTGAACAGCAGCGGTGTTACACTAGGGAGGGTGAACAGTAGCGGGGTTACACTAGGAGACGTGAGCAGTAGCGGGGTTACATTAGGGGAGGTGAACAGTAGCCTGGTTACACTAGGGGAGGGTGAACAGTAGCGGGGTTACACAAGGGGAGGTGAACAGTAGCCTGGTTAGACTAGGGGAGGGTGAATAGTAGCGGCGGGGTTTCACTAGGGGAGGGTGAACAGTAGCGGGGTAACACTATGAGACGGTGAACAGTAGTGGAGTTACACTAGGGGAGGGTGAACAGTAGCAGGATTACAATATGGAAAGTGAACAGTAGCGGGGTTACAATAGGAGACGGTGAACAGTAGTGGGGTTACACTAGGGGAGAGGGAAAAGTAGCGGGTTTACACTAGGGGAGGGTAAACAGTTGCGGGTTACACTAGGGGAGGTGAACAATAGTGGGGTTAAAATAGGGGAGGGTGAACAGTGCGATGCTGGGTTACGCTAGGGTAGGGTGAACAGTAGAGGGGTTACACTAGGAGACGGTGAACTGTAGCGGGGTTACACTAGGGGAGGTGAACAGTAGCGGGGTTACACCAGGAGACGGTGAGCAGTAGCGGGGTTACACTGGGGGAGGGTGAACAGTAGCGGGGTTACACTAGGGTAGGGTGAACGGTAGCGGGGTAACACTAGGGGAGGGTGAACAGTAGCGGGGTAACACAAGGGGAGGGTGAACAGTAGCGGGGTTACACGAGGGGAGGTGAGCAGTAGCGTGGTTACACTAGGGGAGGGTGAACAGAAGGATCAGTAATAATCTTACCACTTTTATAATGGCCAATAACCCAATTCAACTCCCAGGTAACAAAGGAGCCAAAGATAAAAACGTACCCGACGGCCAAACCAGGCAAATCGTGATTCCTATAAGGAGGAACCCCTACCGTTAATGTATGCCAGGTTAATGGGGTTGAATCCTGTATTTCACCTCAAAATCAAACCCCATCATTAAATTAAATCCCAATATCAGAAATGTTTGTTGTTGGTGTTTAACGGCCTATCAACAGCTGTCATTTAAGGCCGGGCCAACGGGTTCGATCCCGTATTCAACCTGCTTTATTGGCGGGAAAATCCAAACATCAAGAGCAGAATATTTTTTAAAATATTCTGCTCTTGATTTTGGGATTTTGTAAATTTTACATAAAAAAAATAAATATTCAGCCCTGAAATTAGAATAACCAGACCTGGTACCAGGTCCACATCACACCAAAGTTGCTTGGCCTCTTCCCTAAAAGTAATATAATTACGAATAATCATATTACTCGTATAAGGGTTATAACCAGATTCAACTCTCACATACAAGAAAGCCAAAGACGTACATGAGGGTAAAACCAGTCTCCGTTCGGGATTCCGGTAAGGATGAATCCCAATCGTTAAATTACCAATCGCATGCTCCCACCCACCCAATTTCAGAACTGAACATTTACAGAAAATATATAGTCTACACTCGTTACCTCAAACTCTCTAAGTCAAACTACATTGACTTATCAGTACATTAAATTCTTGGTCCCAAGTAGCCTACAGGTTTCCTACATTTTACTCTGGTTAACTCAAATTTTCGTTACTCAGTCCCCTGAACGTGGAGTCGATGAGAGTCGACTGTATTCAGCAACGAACCGATGCCAGGTCCTCAACACACCAGTCACTTAACTCCATTCCCTAAAAGTAATAGGATTAGCCTTTCTACTGTTATAATAGGCATAACCGGATTCAACTCTCCAAGTGACAAGGAAGCCAACCATGTACAGGGGGCCGTGTCACTAAACTTCGTACGACTAAAATGTTCGCAAATGTAAAGTTATGATAGTCTGTAAATTCCACATTAACAACATTTTCTTGTACATGTATATAGTTATTACACTATAACCAAAGAAAACCCAAGAGCCCAAGTAAATCGAAATATTTAACCATAAGATAATAATATTATAATATAATAATATAATTGGGCCGCGCCATACGAAAACCGGGCTTAATGACAACGTCATGAAAAGCGGTAAACGACGTCGGAAAAACGACGTTTAAAATTGTCTAGCGTCGCCGTAAAAGTTCACAGTTTGCCCTCCCATTTACGTTTACTGGTGTCAGTTAACATTAAGTGTGAACAGAAAACGGAAAATGGTAACTTTCACTAATATGAGACGCGATACCTTGTACCTCGGTACACATATTATGACGTCATGACTTGACGTCACGTACTTGTAACGTCATTGAACGTGAATACATGTTTGACGTATTGGCCATGGTGTCGTGACAAAATATTATAGCACGGACACTTGCACGAGTTCCTCGCAGCATCAATGACTTACAAATGCTTCAGGCGCTGTACATTGTCGCCTAACTGTCGTTCTTTGGCATTTTTACTCTTTTTCGTCGGTTGTCCTTATGAATTCAAAATGGTGAACGCATAATTTAACTGGCTACAAATCAGCGAAGTCTTCGCTTACACTACACTTTGATTCCTAAATAATCTTAAATATGAACAACCTAGTGTATGCCAACGATATTACCATCTATTATCTTGGTAAATTGAGACTTTTGAACAATTCTATCCAGTACTTAGCGAATGATATGCCATTTAATGCCACTCATTTTATCATAAATGAAGGTAGACAGGCATCTATATAATGACATAAATATCCGGGGTTTGTATTGAATTTAAAATAAATGCATCAACATATTAATTGGAAATGTGATGGTCATAAACTTGCTTTTTTAGTCGAAAGTGCTTTTGTAGTATCAAATCATCAGTTTATCACTTGACTGCATAATAATGTATACATATCAGGCGATTGTAATGCGATCCTCAAGAAAGACACACGGCGACAATTATAAGGTATCTGCCCGGTATCGTGTTTTGTCACAAAGTTAATGTTATAAGCGGCCTACTGCCTACTTTAAAATATGTCGTCACATACGAAATGTTAAATGATGTCGCTATTATTCCCCAAAATTATTGCAGACAGCAGCAAACAACAGGGAAACGCCTCACTCTGCCTTATTTGAAAATTATTCATACGAAATTACGTTACTTGGGCCGCAATCCAAAACATGACGTTACATTAGCAACTGCAACACGAGCCATACATATTATTTTCATACTTTGTCTTGGCCTAATGTGAGACACTTAGCCAGGCTACGAGATATCCAAATTGGTTGACATGCGATAAAAGATGACAAATTTATAGGACTTGTCTGGATCAACACCCCTTGTATACGCCGTTGATAAAAACGTCGTAATTTCGACGTCATTGATCTAAAACGTCATATAAGTTTTTACCACTCGTCATAAAACTATTTCTAAAATGAACCATAATTGGTATACATTGATAATTTCGGCGGCATATGGCTTTTAAAAGATGTACAATTCAGAATACGCGAAAAAGTAAAAACTGAAAATGTTGTCATTAAGCCCGGTTTTCGCACGGCGCGGCTCAATTATACAGTGGTAAGCATAGAATATTCAACATTCACCGCGGTGCACTCCATATCACGCGGCGTACTGTTCCCCAAATATAATCAACACTCTAGAAACGGAGAACTTATGAAATGAATACAAGCAAAGAATGCATTATAGAATCCAAACAACAATACCGCCCCTAACTGATATAGGTCTCGGGAGATGAAAACGGAAAAGATGGCCAAGAAAACGATACAATACTCATTATGTGTCTATTGGGAGAGTTGAACCTCTCACATGGGTTTGTGTGTGTTTGTTTGTTGGGGTTTAACGGCATATCAACAGCTAAGGTCATTTAAGGCCGGGTCAGTATGAGTCAACATTTTTACTTATTAACGGATCATGGTATTCGAGTCAAACACAAAACATTCTGATTACTACAGTGGAAGATCTCCAAACAGGACACCCTAGGTCCCAGGGCGTCCGGTTTTGGAGATGTTCCACTGTAAAGCAGACATGTTAGCGCTTCATGACACATTCTAGTGTTTTGCAATCATGAACAGCCATTGTAATCAGAGATACATAACAGCGGAACAGTCAACACGTCTAAGTTAAACATCCATATTTTCCCCAGTGTCCGGTTTAGAGGGCTTCCACTGTATCACTCAACTATTTTTCACAATTCTCTACCAGAAGTTCATTTTCGCAGACAATTGACAGAGGACCTGCTACCACCGCCTTCTCTAAGCATTTAGGGACAGCCCCGCCCCCGCCTCCACTACTGCACTCTGGTTCATATGCCATGTGATACGGGGCGCCAAGTGGGACATGGCTCAATTTTGTCAACAAAATTAATTTTTGTGCAACAAAATTCAATTCTGTGTCACAAAATTCACTTTTGTGCCACAGAATTCAATTCCACAGAATTCAATTCTGTACCACAGAATTCAATTCTGTGTCACAAAATTCACTTTTGTGCCACAAAATTCAATTCTGTGTAACAAAATTCAATTCTGTGCCACAGAATTCAATTCTATGTCACAAAATTCAACAAAATTCAATTCTGTGTCACAAAATTCAATTCTGTGCCACATAATTCACTTTTGTGCCACAAAATTCAATTCTGTGTCACAAAATTCAATTCTGTCAATTGCACACGCATGTAGGAACACAAAATTCAATTCTGTCAATTCTGCACACGCATGTAGGAAGGACTACCATTGGTCAGAAACTGCACTGGAGAAATGGGTCACGGTCGCCGATCTACACATTCAATGTCGATGATTCATTTCTCATTCTGCTGATGATTCATTTCTCATTCTGCCATTTTGCTTCAACTATCTCCAAACAGTCAAACGTTGACAAACCCATTCGTATTTAAACTCATTTGCGTTATAATTGTACACATAATTCATGTACATGTAGATCTCCCGCGAGTACTGACGTCATTTCTTGTGTATCGCAAGGTACATCAGCCCCAGTTAAATCAATAATACACGCGCTGTGGCCTGTGTTCTGACTGCTGTCTGTGTTTATAAACAGAATGTGTGTATTGGGCCATTTCAGGAAACCATTTGTAGTATTTGTGTAGATACCATGGATACTAAGATGGTGTATACTGTAAATAATGCATGTAGACACATATTTGCTAACACGTAACTTGGCAACTAGTAGACACAGATCCAATACCATTTGTTTCACAAGGTTAGATCTAATGTTAGAATACGACGTCATCTAATGTCATTTTCGAGCATAAAACGTTACCTGATATATAGAATACCAGGCTAGTGTATTTTAATATCAAGTTTATCAGGCTCGGCTCGGAAACGGTAGGAATTCCTCGGCAAGCCTCGGAATTCCTACGCGTTTCCTAGCCTTGCCTGATAAACTTGATATCCAAATACACTAGCCTGGTATTCTCTATATATGGGCATGCTCTCAGGTCTAGCTATGTCCCGGCTACTTTATGTTTGACCCTGTTTACATAATTGAGGGAAAATTCTGAATATTTTTCTTATTTCTCCTTCAAAGTATATATGCTTATATGGTGTGACCACTCATTTGTAATCATAATATAACCAAAATAACTGTCCATAAAGAAGTATAATATTGATATATTGGGTTATATTTTCGCATTGAAATATTTAAACCTGCAAGTGTACTCCACCATCTAGTAAAATGGACTAAGACCGATCTCAACCAATCAACGTAGAGATGACATAGACTATCCTACGCAAACTAATTTTTGTGGACAAAAATGAATTCTATCCTACAAAACTGAATTTTCTTCACAAAACTCAATTCTGTCTTACAAAATTGAATCCTTTATAACAAAAATGAATTTTGTATACGAAACGTATGCAGAATTGAATTTTGTGACACAGAATTGAATTTTGTGACACAGAATTGACAGAATTGAATTTTGTGACACAGAATTGAATTTTGTGATTTTTAGTGTTACAAAACTCAATTTTGTACACATAATTAACCTGTCCTGCATGGCGCCCCGTATGTGACAGGCCACACGTTTGCAAGTATACCTGTAGCCTATTTCATCAACATTGCAAAGTATACTTTAGTAGCAAAGTATACTTTGAGGGAGAAATTTTCAATTTTATGATAAATTTATTAATTTTTATTATACTGAATTTATTACATTATCACAGCCAATTTGGCTGTGATAATGTAATACATTCAGTATAATAATTCTGCATACTTTTAATCATGAAATATATGCATTTGTTAGTTCTATATGAAATAATGCATTTCATGAAAAATAAATGATTACTCCCTCAAAGTATACTTTGCTAGTAAAGTATACTTTGCAATGTTGATGAAATAGGCTACTGAATACCATGTATTATATCGGCGGCCATGTTTCACCCAGTTAAGATGGCATGGTGTCGTTTGTCATCGTCACATTAACCCTTAAACCGCTACACACAACAATTGTCGTCTGCTGTTGAGTTTATATCTTGCCTTATTTCACAATGAAAACATGGCTCGACAGCAATTCAGAATCATTTCCAATGGAAATGATTCTGAAGTGCTGTCAAACCATGTTTTTGATGATAAAAATGGAAAATAAATAGCAGACGTCAAAAAAAAATAAGATAGCGGTGTAAGGGTTAAATAAGCGAAAAGTGAATCTTCACATATTGCACCTATGAACAAATCTGATTGATATTCGCATTCATTCAACACGAGATATCCCACATATAATTAAAGGTACATGCCCACTCAGTAGGCACAACATGTTCTTTATATCAGACATCATCCGAGACATTCTCTGGCAAAATAAACAGTCATTTACCATTACGCCACGTATTGATTGGCGTAAATAAGTATCACGTATGATCACGTGGTTACAACGACAATGGCTGAACATGTTGAAAGCGCGCCCACTCCAAAGTAAGTAGTATTCGATATTTTCGTTAATATGCAACGGATTTTGATGAAATATTGCGCAGCAAACGCGTCTTCGTGAGCTGCATTTGGTGGTCCCGGGAGTTCGGCACAGACTTATGTCACGGAAATCGATTCTTCGCAAAAACGACAGAAATTTGAGCCAAAGTACCGAGACCACAAAATACAGCTTAACAGTACGCGTTTAATGCGCCATATTTCATCAAAACCCATTACATAATAAGTACAAAATAAAAGAATACGTACTTTGAGTGGAGCGCAGTGGCCTGGTGGTTAGAGCGTCAGACTGCTGATCTAAAGGTCGTGGGTTCGAGCCTCACCGGAGGCGCTGCGTTGTGTCCTTGAGCAAAACACTTTATCGACACTGCTCCAGTTCACCCAGCTGTGAATGGGTACCGATAATTCGTAGTTGCTCTGTAAATACGAATTACCGGCTTCTCTCAAAATATCTCTACCTCCGTTCTTTCTCCCATTCTTGGGAGCCGGCATGCAAGGTCCTAGAGCCAGTGCCGCCGTTAAATATAAGCACAAAAAAAAAAAAAAAGTTCTTTGAATCGGAGGGCTTCTGGATGTTTCAATATTTGTTGGTGTAATAGCCACGTGATCTTGGATTACTACCCTATGGGATTCGTTTGTCTGCTCCACAAACAACGAAATTGGGCTTATGGCATTTGTGCCGTGACTGGAGAAACGGGGCTTATGACATTTATGGCCAGACTAGCTTCAGATCTGTGGTGGGAGAGAAATGAGGATTATGACATTTGTGGCCAGTCTAGCTCCCGATCTGTGACTGGGGAAATGGGGCTTATGGCATTTATGGCCAGTCTATCTCCCGATCTGTGATTGGAGAAATGAGGATTACGATATTTATGGCCAGTCTAGCTCCCGATCTGTGATTGGAGAAATTGGATTATGGCATAATGTTCCACAGTATGTTAAACGGAAGTGGTACTAGTGAACCTGGGCCGGCTCTCTAATTCAGTAAATGTAACTCGCGCAAAGCCGGGGACCAGCCGTGGGATTTTGTGCCCAAGAACAGGTGTGTTATCGTGACAAAAATATTGTTGATACAACTGCATATTTGACGCAAGATTATTCCATAATTATTTATTATAAGCCTTCACATTCAGAGACAATTTAATGCGGAGAAACCTGTATAAATATACGGTAAAAACAAGAAATCAGTAACACTGATGATGTACCCCTCAAAAACTATACCGCGCATTTCCAAGTCATTTGACCACAGGCATTCGGCGTGTTTCGGCTTTCGTCGGTATAACATATACGCGATTCATTAACGCTAATGTGAATATTTTGGCAGAAAGTGCACATTTTCATTTGAGATTTATTATCATGCTAAAATAACATACGTAGTTAGAACATAATTATGCAAATATCGAATTACAGCTCCTTTTACTAGGTCGGACACAACCTCGTATCATAACAAATGGAATACTGTGTTTAAGACTCCAATGTCAATATTGTAGTGCAAGTTCATATGATCATTTGAGAATTATCGATATCCTGCAAACATACATAGAAAATTACAATTTTAAACATGTTATTTTGTTATGATATGAGGTCGTGTCCGACCAGATAGCTTTGTTCATATATAGGGTACCAATGAGCGCCGAAACACGCCGAATGCCTGTGACGTTGAGCACTGGGGCCACAATAGGTAGGCCTATAGAGTGATGACAAAATAAGCATGAAGTTCAAGCCAATACTGCATTGGAGACGGTACGTGTTTAACGGCCTGTCAACAAACAGCACCGACATGTCATTTTATGCCAGGTTAATTGGGTTCAAATTAAATCCCAATATCAGAAATGTTTGTTGTTGGTGTTTAACGGCCTATCAACAGCTGTCATTTAAGGCCGGGCCAACGGGTTCGATCCCGCATTCAACCTGCTTCATTGGCGGGAAAATCCAAAAATCTAGAGCTGAATATTTTTTAAAATATTCTGCTCTTGATTTTGGGATTTTGTAAATTTCACATTGGAATATATATTCAGCCCCGAAATTAGAATAACCCGACCTGGTGCCAGGTCCACATCACACCAAAGTGGCTTGGCCTCTTCCTTAAAAGTAATAGGATTACGAATAATCATATTACTTGTATAAGGGGTATAACCAGATTCAACTCTCACATACAAGAAAGCTAAAGACGTACATGAGGGTCAAACAGTCTACGTTCACGATTCCGATAAGGAAAAATCCTGATCTTAAATTACCAATCGCATGCTCCCACCTGCCACCCACCTAATATCAGAACTGATTATTTACAGAAAAAATATATACACGGTCTACACTCGTTACCTCAAACTCCAACTACATGGACTTATCAGTACATTAAATTCTTGGTCTCAAATAGCCTACAGGTTTCCAACATTTTACTCTGGTGAACTCAAATTTTGTTACTCAGTCCCCTGAACGTCGTCGAGTCAATGAGAGTCGACTGTATTCAGCACTGATCCGATGCCAGGTCCTCAACACACAATTCTCTTAACCCCACTCCCTAAAATAAATAGGATTAGCCTTCCTACTTGTATAATAGGCATAACCGGATTCAACTCCCAAGTGACAAGGAAGCCAACCATGTACAGGGGGCCGTGTCACTAAACTTCGTAGGACTAAAATGTTCGCAAATGTAGTTATGATAGTCTGTAAATTTCACATTAACGTTTTCTTGTAAATAGTTATTGCCGATGCTCAATAAATGTAAATCCATCAAGTAAAATTTCCAGACGATCATAAATTTGCACTTACAAACAGTTTAGTGGTATGAAGTTTAGTGAAACAGGCCCCAGGAATATCATGATGTTGGTAAGCATGAACCCTATTGCTAAATTACCCTTCATATGTTCCCCAACCACAAGTTTAGATCAAATTAATGCACATCACTGACGGGTTGGGACTATATGTACACCAAAATGTTTTTCACCATGTACACAAAACGGGTCCCAGTATCTAGGTACAGGGCTCCAGATAAGGAATTAGTCATCGAGTATTGTCACTCCGTCATTTCTGAAGCAACTGGGAATTTAAAATTTTAATTGGGTAAAATAAAATCACACAGCTGTTTACACATCAACAGACATCAATTATTTTTGCTTTTTGATACTCGCTAATTCTGATTTCAGTTGGGGTTTTTGCAATTTTATTTGGGTATTCAAGCAAATATGCAGCTTATCTGGAGCTCTGTAGGTACGTATAATTGTGGGCACTAACACCAACTTATTTGGAAACAATTTGTTTTTGGGAAACCCGGATAAAATAGTGGTTTCCCAAAATATTATTTTTTTTTCCAAATACATAAACAAGAAGGCCATGATGGCCCTAATTCGCTCACCCCGACTCCATGAACACCAGAGGAGAATGTGACCTAATGTTCACGTTTAAAAAAAATTGTGCTATTTTTAGATAGCGGTCTGAAAATGCTTCACCCCAAGGATCTCCACTTACTATGAACTTCGACAAAAAATGCATCAGTGATCACCTCGTCGATACCTTCAATTCGATATATGACATGACCATATTGTCAAAAATAAAATTTGACCCCAAGGGCCACACCTATTTCATTTTAACAACTTTGAAAAAGCATTGTACATCGATCATTCCTACCAAGTTTTGTCGAAATCCAGTTGGCGGTTCTTGAGAAGATTTTTGAAGAATTTGTGCTATTTTTAGATGGCAGCCAACTTGGATTATGTAATGACGTCATTTTAACAATTTTGTAATCCCCCTACCTAAGGACCGTGACCATGAAGTTTGGAACTATAGGCCCAATGGTTACCAAAAAGACTTTTGAAAATGTTCACGGACGACGGACACATTGCGGTAACAATAGCTCACATGAGCTTCGCTCAGGTGAGCTAAAAATGTGCATCCGAATATGAAGTTTATTACAGTAATTGTAATTTTTCTTCTGTCAGCGGACAAATTGTCTGGAAACATAAACAAGGCCCAATATGCTTTACGTTGTTTTTTTTTAAAATTAATTTATTTATTTTACAGCCTCATTTCAGTTCTTTAACAGCAAGACCTACAATAGAGAAAAACAAGAAATCAGTGATTGGTGGATGTTTGTTTGTTTGTTGGGGTTTTTAATGGCCTATCAACAGCTAACGTCATTTAAGGCCGGGTCAATGGGTTTAAATCCCATATATTACCTGTACAAGTACAAAATATGAACTGAATATTTACAATAAAAAAAACTATATATTCAGCCCTGAAATCAGAATAATCCTGATCTGATGCCAGGTCCTCGCCACACCAGAATCACTTGGTCCCCTCCCAAAAGCAGTAGGATCAGTAATAATCTTCCAACTTTTTATAATGGGCAATAACCCAATAGCCCAAAGATAAAAACGTACCCGAGGGCCAAACCAGGCAAATCATGATTCCTACAAGGAGGAACCCCTACTGTTGCCGTCACGTTCGCTCAACCACCCACCGACTGATGCATGTACGTATCAGAGGACTGATGGATGTACCCCGATACGACGCCAGGATCAACAAAGAAGTTATATTTTTGCTCAACAGTAATGCAAATTTCGCAAGTAACGCCAGTCATTTGACCATGAGCGATGACACAGGGCTCCAGATAAGGAATTAGTAATCGAGTATTGTCACCCCATCATTTGTGAAGCAGGTGTGTATTTCAAATTTTAATTGAGTAAAATAAAATCACACATCAACAGACAGCAATTATTGAATAGTTTGCTTCAAAATGAAAACATGTCTTGGCATTTCATTGGAATTGTCTCCAAGTTTAATTCCTGTTAGCGATAGCACAGACATAGCCCAGGGTGACGACTGTTTGTTTATTGGTGTTTAATGGCCTATCAACAGTTAATAAGGTCAGTTAAGGCCTGGCCAACGGGTTCGATCCCACATTTAACCTGCTGCATTGGGGAGAAGATTCCAACATCAGAACGTGGTACATAAAAAAAAAGAATTTTTCTATATCAATTTTCAAAATGGAATTGAGCAATCTAGGAAATTCTACCCGTAACATTTTATTAATTTGAACAAAACTACGGATGCAACAGAAATTAATCTATGGGAAGTGATTTTCAAAGTTGTAGAACACATATATAAAACTACCAGGTTGGAGGGACTGGCACAGTTTTTAACTATTTCATTTTTATTTATATTTCACAACCCAATTACATGTTGTGACCATTCACTGGAACTGTCTCTTTGAGACGTTCAAATGGTGGCGAGAACTTGGTACTTCTGACGAGAAAAAGAAAACTGTAAAAACCCTAAAATCCTATTTATTCTGGGAAACACACATTAGTACATATTTACACTGTCCTTGGATTCATAATGGAAACCCCCATTCAATGTATTGCGTTCATATACCAGTACATTACATTAACCCCATGTGACGACGTGCGACGTTCATTCGTTAAAAGATTGTTTGACGTCATTTAAGTGACGTTCGTCATTGTCAATAACGTCACGCTATTGACCGGCTAAGCCGCTGTTCCAGGAATTGCGACAAAACGAAGTAAAAACAATAAAATTCCTAACTTTTACGCCATATATGGTTATTTACATCTTTGAAACTATCCGAAAATACAGTGTAGTTAATAAAACAATGGGCAGTTGCGTTTACTATAGGAATGAATGGCCTTTTTGTGGAATTTATCGGGGTATAAACTTGGAAAAGTCGCGGGAATACTGGACGAAGGCCAGAAGGCCTCGTCCAGTATTCCCGCGACTTTCCAAGTTTATATCCCCGATAAATTCCACAAAAAGGCCATTCATTCCTTATAATTCCAGCATTTGAAATAAATTCATCAAGAAAATGTGTTTATTTTGACAAACGGCAGCCATTTATTTATTGACAGCACTGACAGCGCACCTGTAGAAAGTAGTTTGGTGTGCGAGTTTACTGGGATATAAATTTTGGACAGACTTGCTACAGGCCAATCAAATGTTAGGGAATTGTGTAAATATTTTTGTGCTGGAATTATTGTATTATGAACAACAGTTGGTCTGTATAAAGGTTGCGAGCAGTCCTTCGGACTCCATGCACTTGTGCTTGTTTATTACAATAATAATGTAATTGGATTCCCAAAATGAATGGTGTCCAAATAATTACGGTCATTACGCTATAACGCGTGGATAATTACCGGGTGGGAGGGACTGGCGGAGTTTCTCGGCCTTCTCGCGGTCCTGGATGACGAGCGTGTAGAGGTAGCGGCTACAGCGAACCTTGAACTTCACGTTATCCTTGTTCTTCTTGATCTTCACAGCTGTAACACAAAGGGACAATGCATGGGTGTAACGTCTCGGCAACAGCCGAGGTCATATAGAGATGAGAGCTCGTTTAAAGTCTCATGCGACAGTTTGTTGGGGTTCAATGGCCTATCAACAGCTACGGTCATTTAAGGCCGGGTTTATGGGTTTAGTACTAAATCCCGTATAAATTACCTGTACAAGTACATGTTCAAGTACATGTACAAATCACAGGTGGAAGACTCGGACCTACGACACAAAAAAATGCCTATTAAAGAAATCCCATTACCCCACCCACTGGTCTCGTACAGTACCATATTCTATTTATAGAATGGTAGGTAAGAATATGGCTATTATAGAACAGGTGATCTTATTTTTGATAGGACTTTCTTGGCGATTAATCTCGGTTGATAATGTCTTCATGATCGCATAGCACACAACTATGGCTCAAAACATGCAAAAGGATCAAATGTCTGATTTAAAGTGAAACCTATGTAAGCCGGACACCCTGGGGACCTACCCAGGATATCCAGTTTAGAGGTTTCACTGTATGTATTAAATACTAAGTATTTTTTCATGCCTAGGGTGAGGATTGAACTCGCAAGCTCCAGTATTGAAGTCCAATGCCATATCCCCTAGGCCACGGCCCATACTCTGGTATCCAGTGCTGTAATCTCTAGGTCACACCCTATCCCACTGACAAGGGGAACTCGAGAGTTATTGTGAAGACAAACTGTGCCCACCCGCCCATATAATATGAAAACACAATGTCCTATTTTTTTCCAACGGGTGCAAAAACGAAACGAGTACATGTCAAACTGATCAGAGCCGAGTCAACATCAAGACACCAGCGCTGGTGTCCACAGGAGAGTTCAGAGGTCAAGGGTGCAGTGACCTCCCCTACATCGCCCGAGAAAACCTCGAGTTTAGTAGAGGACGAGCCGCGACCCCCGCACCGAGAGGTGTGACCTTGAACCCTGACCTGCCGTCTCAGAGAATGGATTGACTTTGTCATCATCTCAGCATTACGTGGAACAGTTGGGCTTTATTTTGTGTCACATGGTACATGGTTCCTCGATATGATTGTGCAGTATCAAAGTAAATCGTGTTTGTTACAAGTATAAATTAGAAGATGTAGAGTTGAATCTGGTTAGTTGCATGTAAGGGCTATTCCAGTAAAATCTATATGGGGGGGGGGGGGGGGGGGGGGGGGGGGAGAAGGCGTTTTTTGTTTTTTTGCCGGGGGTAACCTACGACATATAAAAAAACAATTCTCAGCCTACCTACGGTGTTTAAAAAAAAAAATTAAACCCAACCACCAATGAAAAAACAAAAAAAATAAAGAATCACAACCTATAGTAAATAAAAAAAAATATCTAAAAAATGCAACCTATAATAAATAATAAAAAAAAAATCTCAACGTACAATTAACAAAAACAGGGGCTGAAAATTCCACCATTTGCTACTCTGACACTGGTTTTACCAGTATTAAATTAATTTAGAAAATGAATGCCTTGAAAATAATTATTAACAAATTTTAGCCGTCAATTGGAATTTTCAATCCCTGTGGTAGTCATCTCTACAATGAAACACCCCCTCATTCATGAAGATAGAATGAAGCTACATAAATAATAAAAATTGTTACCGACACCGTCACATTTCTTGAAATTAGAGTCACGGTTCTCGGACGGAACACTTACCAGGCATGATTAAATTTCATATATTTAGTTTTGAAAATACACATGTTTTTCCATAATCTTACCTGTCTGATAGTTTCACATTACATGCTCACAAGGAAAACTATTTCCAACACCATGACGAATTTTGCACCCAACCCCTCCTACTTGAAGAATTTACACACTGACGAATATGTATTTTGGAGATTAATACCCAAAATTTAACCGACGACAATTAATGCGTCCACAGTACAAATGTACGTTGCAAGGCGGTGCTCCGACGAGTCGACGGAGGATCCATACGTAGAAACAACAACTTGGGGACACGTTTTGGATTGGGGCTGTATGGCTATTATTTGTTTGGCATAACATTTACAAATATTATTTATTAAATAATTATGAAGTAATTTTCATTTTAAATTGCAAAAAGTATAAATAAATAACAGTACAACCTAATTGTACTGCTATTTATTTATCATTTTTTGTTTGCAATTTGAAATGAAAAAAAAAGATTATTGATGGGACCCAGGATAGAACTCGCAACCCCAACTTCTGAAGTTCTGGTCGATACCACCAGGCCACCGCGTCGATGTAGAATTAGAAACAAAATATCCTACTATCATACTATGTGCGTTCTTGGAGTTGTTTTTGTACATTTTGGGAAACTTTTAAACTAACAACAACAACAATTGCTGGGCTGTCAGCGAATAATTCTTTTCTGGCTGACAATAACCCACAATTTATTATACAGATTATGAAAACAACAACAAGCATACAATATTTTTTAAGAAAACAACAACAAGCATAAAGTATTTTTTATTTCAATACTATGACATGCAATGAATTGTAATTAACAAATTTACCCTCCTACAGGTTAAATTATTTTTCGTTGGCAATAACCTACGATAAATAATCAATGGACCTGCCGTCTCCGCCCCCCTGTATAGATTTTACTGGAATAGCCCTAACAACAATTGTGTGGATGAAGGAAAAAAGTGCTGAATTTCTTTATCACACAAACTATGATAATATTCCAGTTTCATGTATCACTTCAGAACCCTAAGTTATGCATCGTTTTTAAGAAATGGCAATTGGAAAGTTGGGGTGTGTTTTTTTTTTAAACTGAAAACCAGGCTATTGTCTTTAGATAAAAGTTCATCAGATTCGGCTAGGAAACATGTAGGAATTCCTCGGTTCACCTCGGAATTCCTACACATTTCCAAGCCGAACCTGATAAACTTGATCAAAAGACACAAGTCTGCTATTCTCAATTCCAATCGTGTTTTACTACGCTACAGGTTTTCAACAACAGTGCCGAAGGTCACAATATACGACTGTCGAGGCAAGGCCAGTTAACAAGAAGAGATAACTCACTGAGAATTAATAGGGTGATTGCCGTGATAAACATGTATATTGAATTTGGTCACGATCCGTCAAGTACAACTTGAGTTATTGCGTGCACAAGGATAGTCAGAAAAGTAAAAATAGCCGCCAAGGGGAGATAAGACATCAAAATGAATAGGCTTCTTCTTCTTGCCGTGTTAAACATGGTTACAATCCGTCAAGTAGTTATTGGGTGGACAAGCTGTGCCCGCCCGCACAAGATACGGTCGTATAAAAATGGAACAATGATTACATTTGCTCGAGACAAAGAAACAAGTAAATGTGTATCTGATCAGAGCCGAGTCACCATCAAGACACCAGCGCCGGTGTCCACAGGAGAGTTCAGAGGTCAAGGATGCAGTGACCTCCCCTACATCGCCCGAGAAAACCTCGAGTTTAGTAGAGGACGAGCCGCAACCCCCGCACCGAGAGGTGTGTGACCTTGAACCCTGACCTGCCATCTCAGAGAATGGATTGACTTTGTCATCATCTCAGCATTAAGTGGAACAGTTGGGCTTTATTTTGTGTCACATGGTACAAGGAATAGCATGTATAAAGATTGGTACGCTTTTAGTTACAGCATATATATACATGTACAGCAAATTACAACTTTTCCTCAATATGTGCGTTATCAAAGTAAGATGTATAGTTGAATCTGCTTAGTTGCATGTAACAACAAACAGCGGCAATTTAGGGGCTGGAACTTATCCTTTAATTGTGTGGATGAAGGAAAAAAGGGCCGACTTTCTATATCATACAAACTATGCATAATATTCCAGTTTCATTTATCATATCGCTTCTGAACTATTATGCAACAGTTTTGAGAAATGCAATTGGAAAGTTGGGGTCTTTTTTAAAAAGTGAAAACCAGGCTAGTGTCTTTAGATAAAACTTTATCAGATTTGGCTAAGAATTCGTACACATTTCAGAGCCGAACCTGATAAAAGTCGATATCAAAAGACACTAGTCTGGTATTCTCAATTTCTGAGCGTGTTTTACTACGCTACAGGTTTTCAATAACGGAACAATGATTACATTTGCTTGAGATAATAAAACAAGTAAATGTGTATCTGATCAGAGCCGAGTCACCATCAAGACACCAGCGCCGGTGTCCACAGGAGAGTTCAGAGGTCAAGGGTGCAGTGACCTCCCCTACATCGCCCGAGAAAACCTCGAGCTTAGTAGACGACGAGTCGCGACCCCCGCACCGAGAGTGTTCCTTGGAATAGCTACATGTAGGCTTTGTTTTGTGTCACATGGTACACAGAAAAGGAATGGTACTTGACCATTTCAACCCTACAGGCCATAATTCCAATGTTTACAATGACTGTAAATCCTGATCTACCAATCGTAACGAACCACCCATCTGGATCTTCAGTACTTGCCAGTACTTAAGATTTTTTTCCCAAACACACCGGGTCAATGGGTTTAGTACTAAATCCCATATATTACATGTACAAATGAGGGGAAAATTCCAAAAAATCTAATTAATATTTACAATAAAAAATCTGTATATTCAGCCCTGAAATCAGAATAATCCTGATCTAATGCCAGCTCCTCGCCACACCAGAATCATTTGCCCCCCTCACAAAATCAGTAGGATCGGTAATAATGTTACTACTTTTATAATGGGCAATAACCCAATTCAACTCCCAGGTAACAAGAGCCAAAGATAAAAACGTACCCGAGGGCCAACAAGGCAAATCGTGATTCCTATAAGGGGGAAGCCCCACCGTTAATTTGCGCCATCGCGTTCGCCCGACCAACCACCCACTGTTACAAGTATAAATTAAGATGTATTCAAGTTGAATCTGGTTAGTTGCATGTAACATCACAGCGGCAATTTAGGGGCTGGAAGTTATCCTTTAATTGTGTGGATGAAGGGAAAATGGGCCGATTTTCTATATCACACAAACTATTATGCATCGTTTTTGAGAAATGGCAATTGGAAAGTTGGGGTCGTTTTTTTTAAAAGTGAAAACCAGGCTAGTGTCTTTAGATAAAAGTTTATCAGATTCGATTAGGAAATGCGTAGGAATTCCTCGGTTCACCTCGGAATTCCTACACATTTCCAAACCGAACCTGATAAACTCGATATCAAAAGACACTAGTCTGGTATTCTCAATTTCTGAGCGTGTTTTACTACGCTACAGGTTTTCAATAACGGAACAATGATAACATTTTCTTGAGATAATAAAACAAAAAGGTAAAAAAATTGTAAATTGTGTATCTGATCATTAGGCCGAGTCACCATCAAGGAAAAAACCCCCCCCCCCACCTGCGCCGGTGTCCCACGAGGCGAGAAGTTTCAGGAGGTCCAAGGATGGCCAGTGACCTCCCCAACGCCTACATATCGCCCGAGAAAAAACCTCGAGTTTAGGAGTCGAGGATATGAGCCGCGACCCCGCAAACCACCTCGCAAACCCGAGGTGCCTGTTGACCATTGAAACCCTGACCTGGCCGTCTCAGAAAGAATGGATTTGACTTTGGTACATCATCCCTCAGTTATAATAATTTTGTGGCTGTTGCTATCTCGAAAATAGGGGCTTATGGGTTTTTAAAACTATTAGTTGTAAGATTTCAAGATCAGCTTGTGCACATAGCTCCCAGATAAGGTGGCGTATTTTACACAATTATTTTATCTGGCAATATGCATTGATTATCAAAAGTTGGGAGTACAAAAATACGCACAAGCAATCGTGAAAAATAACGCATTGGAAATTTCAAAAGGAGAAGTGAAAAATACTGTCATTCAAAGTTAGTTGAAAAATTCACCCATTTATTTGAGACTGCAAAAATCCCAAAAGCAAACCTGTTTATGCTATTTGCAGCTCCAAATTAAGTGAAAGAATTTTGTTTAATAAATCCAATTTGTAAAAGTTAAAATATGTTCAAATTATTTTCAAATCAGGGGGTCTAGTATACTTTAGAACAAGAAACTTATCTGGAGGTCTGCTGTGCGTCAGTCGTATGATCCAGGATTTGCAACTGTTCGTCCAATTCCAATCCAATTGAAAACGGACCCATCAGGAATCTGCACTTGATTCGCCAATTCAATTCAAATCAATGAACAATCAGACTTTCTCTAACAAGCAATACAGCTATAACTCTATAAAGCTACCAGGAGTGTTGGCAATTTGAGCTGACAAAACACGGGTCGCAAAGCCCATACGCAAAATGATTTTCTTTCCTCCAGTCAAAAGCCCTCATTAAGTACTATACAACAGAACAGGTTTTGCATTTGTTACGGCCCAACAGCCAGGATCCTCGTTTGTGGGTGCGGACCATAAAATTAGCATGGAAAGATTAAATGATTATTTATCAATTTGAAATTGAACTCTCCATGCTGGGGAAAACTTGTAGGGTGGGCAATAAATAGTTTAAAAAAATAAATAAAGCAGACCAAAAACAATTCTTTACATTTATTTTTTTTTATTTTATTTCCCTCTTCTCCCTGTAAAATACAATGTTAATCCAATGGAATTATGTCCCTTGGGAATTTTCATTAGAATTGGTGTCACAATTCCAAAGACATATTTGTACTGAGAAAAAACACTCTTAGGTTTATTGGCTTTTTTATTTTCCAACGCATAAAAGCGTTCGGAGAGTTAAATCGGTGAAGTTAGAGAGGGGAGTAGGGGCTGGGGGGCGTGACTTTAGTGAGAGGCTTGACTATTACTCCACATTTAGAGCATCCATTCCTTCGGGCGCTGTGGAGGAGGAAGAGTCCTTTGATTTCTTGAATCTGCTTCGGCTGGAAATAACTGACACCGATTAAACTATTCTGAGAAAGTGTTTGTTAAGAGAAAACCACGTTACCGTATAATACATGTAGATTGCAGAGTGTTTAGATAATGTATTGTATCTACGAGTCCTATACTTTATAAACTATACGCCCCAGACTTTCAAATTCAACTAGCTCTTTTTACTTTTTTTCTCACAAGTGTTATTATTGATTTTCTTTTTTTTTCCTTATTAAATTAGTAGGGAACCTAAATGATACCAAAAATAAAACAAATTAAAAAATTCACTTATTTTGAGGCTGCAAAAAGCAATGTTTGTTTGCCTTTTATTTGCCAGCTCAACTAAGTAAATGTTCAAACTTTATTACAGGTATTTTCACATACTCAAATTTGAAAATCAATCAATGGCGTAATTTCCTACAATTGCTGTGGAGTATTTTTGCACTATCATTTTTTGATTAGTATGAAATTGGCGTATTTTGCTAAAATAAGTGCGTAAAATGGTGCCCAATTAAACGCACCTATCCCGTTTGGAGCTCTGTAGAACCGGTATTACATCTACTTTGTACCTTGTCCTTATTGGATTTACAATTGTGTCAACGATTTATTGGTTTCCAGGGAAATAAAATATTTTTATTGTGTAATTGACATTTGAAAGTTTTTGTTTGTTTATTTGTTGGGGATTTTAAAACCGGCCTTTCTCAACACACAACAACAGCTAACGGTAAATTTAAGGCCGGGTCAATGGGGTTATATTACCAATGAACATTGAAAGTAGACACCAAAATTAAATATTTTTTTCAATTTTTTTTTTTTTTTTTTTGCCACCAAAGTCACTGGGTCATTGTATCAAACGGGAAACGGGAATTACACAAAGTTATTTTATTTCTTCATCTGGAACGCAGTAAAACCATGGTAACTAAATGTTTGCCTAGTTGGTCATGAAGATCTATAACGAAACGAATCAAATACAAACGAGATCTATACATTACAACGAGCGATTTTGGTTGTTTTCCGGTAAAATTTCCTCCCTGATTTTTCCCGCTGGTCCTACAGTTAAACCAGAAGGGGGTGAACACCCAAATGTCCAAACCCTCGTAAAAAAAATTGAAATCTGTCCAACTATATAATATATATAATTAATATACAATATTAAAAAAAAGTAATAACTATGTTTATTTTTTTTTTTTACTGTTTCTTCCTTAATTTTCTCCAAGCTTCAACATCACCCCCCCCCCCCCCCACCCCCCCGCCAATTTTCCATTTCACCACCCGCCCCCCCCATTTCATCAACCCACCCCACCCCCATCCGGCCCCCCGCCACCCCCCCCCCCCCCCCTAAACCTTTTATGCCCATGTTCTGGAGTTTCTGGGGAAAACTTCTGGAGACAAAAAACACGAAACCCAATGGTTTATGGACCCTTTAGCTAGCTTTACTGTCAGGACTGATATACACAACTCTTTAAATTATCACTCCAAAAATTCAATTTTTTCATATTTTTTCAATGGTTTTTTTGTTTATTTCGGTCTGGTAAATTTTTTTAACCCAGTTCAGGTTAAAAAATTTCAAGTTACTCAATGTCCGTGTTAAAATGTTTTTTGACAGCGGCAGCTGGTCAAATATTAACTAAGCCTCATTTTAGTCAAAAGGGCAAAGGGCTAGTTTTTTATATTTTGCATTGAAAAACAATTACATAACACAAATTGTTTTCGCCGATTGATTGGCAGAGATCAATTAGTCCTAATTTTGTCTCACAAAATTTAGTGAGAGAATTGACAATGTGGTTGCGACACGAATAATTAGGGCATTATGGGATTTTGAGACCAAGAGTAACAACCGAATCAAGTAGCCCGAATAACAATACATATTGCTTGGTTCGAAGCAGGAACGTGCGTTACATTTGATGGTATGGCGAACAGATTGCCATTGGGCGCAAAACCCAAACCCATAAGCCCCAAAATAAGCTTCGTACAACGACGGATACTTCAGTTGTTCAAGGTCACACCTCTCGGTTGCGGGGGTTGGTTGGCCATTTCTACCTGTCACAAACAAGCCACATATACGAATGATCTGTCCAACTGATTCTGGTGGGTGCGGTAGGACCTGGCATCGGATCAGGATTATGCTGATTTCAGGGCTGAATATATTTTTTTTTTATTTAGTAAATATTCAGTTCCTGATTTTGGGATCCCCCCCACCCCATTTATATACAGGTAACTTGCCTGAAATGACCTTATCTGTTGATCGGACCGGTTAACCCCCCCCAACAAAACAATATCTGTGCAATACGTTTACCAATGATGATCAGTGATGCTTTCCTGTAGATTGTGCACGGGAATATTTCCACCCTGCAACAAGGAGGGTCAATACATTGGTTAATGGGGTGTTTGATTTATGAACATGGGCTCCAAAGATAAAGCAATTTGGGTAATCGAGTATTTTAAATTGTTTATTGGGTAAAAAATAAATCACATACTGAATTTACACATCAACAGACAGCAATTATTGAAATGGTTTGCTTCTTGAAATGGAAAACATTGTCTTGGCATTTCATTAGAATTGTCCTTCCTTGGAGCCAATTCTAATAAAATACTAAAGATGTGTTTTCATGGAAAATAAGAAAAAATATGGCTATATGTGATGGTCTTTTTCTGTTTAATTGTTTTCTGCAGCATGATAAACAGGTAAGCCTACAAATTGTTTATTGCTTTTTTGATAACTCGCTACTTCTTGAATTTCCAATTGGGTTTTTTTGGCAATTTTAATTGGGTATAATAAGGGCAAATATACAAAGCTTATCCTGGGAGCCCTGAAATCGTCTAAAACAGAAAAAGGGTCTGATGGCCCCGCCCCTACCCTCTTGCCAAATGTATTAAATTCGTTCGAGCAGATCAGACCAAAATGAGAAACCTTTTTGAAAATTTTTCACATTCATGACAAAAAGTCTGCAACTCAGCCTAAACGAGGACAAAATTTCTCAACGCCATGTTTTACTTTTAAAAGGACTAAGAAAATACTAATTTTCATAATTTACTATGATTTTTGTTAGAAAAAATCTCAATTATTTTGTTCATTTCATTCATCGATAAAGGTATAATTATGTTTGTTACCTAAACTCATTTGAACCGTCTCGTCGAGACGGTTCAAATGAGTGGTTACTAACATTTATACATTTCGAAAGGAAATAAAGAAAATTATGGGATTTTTTTTTCTCTCAAAATGGTTCATACTACTAAAAGTGTATCCCCGTTCTGTAAATGGGTTCAAGGTGAATCTTGGAAAAACGGAAGACACCTTAAATTAACGAGAGGTACATCATGTTCATGTAACAATGTTAGTATTTGTTGATAAATCAATTGTGGCTAATGACCCTGGAGAAATGGGACTTATGGGGATATGTTTTTTGTTGAACCAGTCAAGATCCAGAATCAGAGCCCTGGTGCTCAATCGCCAGTCTGATCAGGTATCTGCACCGTTTGCCAATTCCATCATTGAAACACCCACTACGCCTCTATCAAGTAACATAAGTATTGTTATCCAGGGCTAACAGGAGTGTTGCAGATTCCAGCCTGTGCACGCCGCAGTCCTGATCAGGATCTGCCCACCGATTCGCCATTATTTTCCAATCATTGAAACAACCCACACCACTACGCCATTTCTAAAAGAATCTACATAGATGGGTATCAGGCTACAGGTGTGTGCTTAATATTTATCAGGAGCAACACTGGTCACAAATTCCCATATGCCCCATTTATCTTCCCAGTCACATTTTAACTGATCTATCAGAATTAAAGTCACAGTATGGGTGCACTTAAATTAAATCCCATTGGTCAGTGTGATAATTATTCACAAATGTATCTAAAGATTTAAAGCAACATTTTTCTTTACAAAAAGTGTCCCCACCCACAAATTTATTCTAGGAACTTATTTAAAATGCACATAAATAAATATTCTGGCTTCCTGCAACAAAAGACTGTCCAAAATGTTTTAGGGTTCTCATTGCTTGTACCACGACCCAGTTTACCCGGAACAAACAACAAAATTTTTTCTATTTAGATAAAAATTTAATTTTTGGAAAACCCAATTTTTATTAAAAACCAAAAATAATAAACATGTGACGGTGATTTCAGACTTACTTGCTATAAGCATAATTTCAAACGGAACGGACAATACCAGGGTAAAACCCAATTAGGGCCACTCGCCGATTTCTTATCCGACGGGGCCCTCTAATGACCTCAGTTATATCGATGGTCTAGTAAAACATAAGGTCGTAACTGTCTATGCTAAAGCATTGCGAGTTAACGCACTTGTTAATAAGACCATCCGATATGTAGGTTATTTCTAATGTTAATCATGTACGTTATTTACTGTTATAAGTAGTTTAATTAGCTAATTGTATAAAAGTAGTTATTTCCTTTACAGATTATGGTAAAACTACTCATTTCTATGTCTCAACAATATGCTTCCAATTGCGTTGAAAAAATTCGCAATTTTAATTTATGGTAATAATCAGTTGTTTTCTGCCACGATAGCAGTTGGCCCGTGGCCCCGCATTGTCGAGCCCGCCGAAGGCATTTTGATGGTTTACCCGGTTTTCCGGAGTGTATTTATTTGGAAGTTTGAATTAAGGGTTGTGGAGATATGTAAAAATATGTAAAAGCTTTATCGCAATTTTTAAATTTTAAAAAGTCATTTGACCTTGAATCTTAGGCATGTGGGCCGCATGGGTGGGTGGCTATACATGTAGAATGGGAAAATTATGGATGATAATAAATAATTATTTTTGGGGGGAAGTTTGAAGTAAATCAGAGTAAGTGTTTCGTGGAGATAATTTGGGCTGTTTTGTTTGTTGGGGTTTGAACGGCCTATCAACAGCTAAGGTCATTTAAGGGGCCGGTAGGCCGGAGTCTGGGGTGTCGTCTCGGGCAGTCAATTCGGGTTTAGGGGGTGGAAGGTCAGTTTGTGGGGTGTCCGGTTTGGGTGAAAGTTTTTAGATATGGGATGTTTCCCGTGTTGGTGTTTTATTGTTAAGATATTCCTTTGGTCTCAAGGTTTTGTTTCGTCAATGGTTTTAGTACTAAATCCCATATATTACTGTACAAGTTTTACAATGTACATTTTCAAGTTACATGTACAAATGGGGGGAAAATCCCAAAATTCCAAAGAACTGAATATTTTACAATAATTAAAACTAAAACTAATATTCAGCCCTGAAATCAGAATAATCCTGATCTGAATGCCAGGTCCCTCGCCTCCAACCAGGAATGACTTGGCTCCCTCCCAAAATCAGTTAGGATCGTGAATAATCCATTACTACTTTTTTTATAATGGGCAATAACCCCAATTCAACTCCCAGGTAACAAAAAGAGCCAAAGATAAAAACGTAACGGGAGAGCCAAACCAGGCAAATAGTGATTCTCTAAGGAGGAAACCGGAGTACCCATTAACTGTAATGCCAGATATAAGGTATGTAAAAAAAACGTTAAAACACAAATTTCAATGGTCCATTTGACCTTGACCTTCGGGCAACTGGGGTTCTCATAAGTGGGACACAGAATGAATTATTATGGATGATTGCCCAATTAATCCATACGAATTGGTTTGGAAGCAAATCCTGACTTAACGGTCTACAGAGGAATAGTAGGTATTATGAAAACTTTAAACGCAAAATGGTTGACTAAAAAATTTAAACGAAAACAAACTTCTTTCCTAAAGTCCATTTGACTTTTGACCTTAGGGCACAGGGGCTGCATGAGTGGGATACCAGTTATGAATTTATATGGATGGATGACTAAAATAAGCAAATTATGAAGTTTCAAGTCAATGTGAACTTACGACTGAAGAGATAAATATAAGGCGTATTTAACAAATTTAACGCAGATTTCGGACAGGCGGACGGACTGACGGATGTCATTGTGGTCACTATGTCTCTAACATTAAAGTTGCCTTTACCAAGGACATGTCCAGGTTATCAACAGAATACAGTTATCAAAGCTATGAATTTTATTGCCATATATTTTCAAACATACACACACACAATATCAAATCACATTAGAAGAATTCTGCCATGAAGCGCCGTTGTGAGTCTGTGACCTTGAACGTGGAAATACAAAGGTTTGGAGTGTGGATCTTTAATGGACGGACAGAGCTACAGATAAGCTGCGTATTTGCTTAAATACCAGGGATTCCGCTGCCGATCGCCACTTTCGCAATTGGCGATAAAAATTACAATTTTCGAGAAAAAAAAACAACACAAAAATATATATATATATTTTATTTTTTTTGAAGTGGCAATTTTTTTATTTTCCCCAGCAGAATCCCTCAATACCAAATTAAAAATGACAAAAACCCAATTGAAATAAAAAGTAGCGAGTATCAAAAAGCAATAACAATTTTGTGGTACCTTTATCATGCTGCAGAAAACAATAGACAGACTACAAATATAGCATATTTTTCTTATTTTCCATGACAACACATCTTGGTATTTCATTAGAATTGTCTCCAAGGAGACAATTCTAATGAAATGCCAAGACATGTTTTCATTTCGAAGCAAACTATTCAATAATTGCTGTCTGTTGATGTGTTAATCAGTAGGGACAAAATGTTCTTTATATCAGAGACATCACAACTTCACAAGAGACATTTTTCTGGCCGCTATCTTAATTTTTTTTGTCGTCTGCTGTGTATTTTCTATTTTCCATTATCATCAAAAACGTGCGTTGACAGCACTTAATAATAATTTACAACATGGTTTGACAGCACTTCAGCATCATTTCCATTGGAAATTATTCTAAAGTGCGGTCAAAACATGTTTTAATTAAGAAATAAGGCAAGATATAAAAGCAACAGCAGACGACAATTGTTGAGAGTAGCGGTCTAAGGGTTAACTTGCTAAGTACACTTTGGGGGAGAAATTAATTTTTTTTTCTTATACTGAATGTATAAACATTATCACAGCCATTTTGGCTATGATAGTGTAATAAATTCAGAAAATAATGCGGTATACTTTTAATCATCAAATGTATGCAGCCGTTAGTTCTATATGAAATAATGCATTTCAGGAAAAATAAATGATTACTCCCTCAAAGTAAACTTTGCAATTTTGATGAAATCGGCTACCATACTCATTCCAAGACATATTTATATTTTTTGTCTGTAGTTTATTGAACTATTTATGGCCCACAAGTTTCCTAGCAGACGGAATGTACCAAAATTAATTATTATTATTATTGATCGACATGTAAACAATATGTTTCAATATTGAATGTCACATTATCGTGCTGAATGAAACTATGAACATTCTAAATCAATTTGTACTACATGTACATCCAAAAAAACAAACACACGACCATAAGAGCATTTTCGGCATAAAATTTAACGACAAACCCTAAGAAAAATAATTAATGAATTAGCACAATATCAGACTGGTGTCATTTCAAGATTTGATAACAGAGCATCAAGCTCTGCTGGGAAAAGTCAGGAATTCCTCAACAAGCCTCATAATTGCTCCATGTTTCCTGGCCTCACCCAATACAATTTAGTTATCACTAGCCTGGTATTATCAATCATAATCAAGTAGCCTGAATCCAGTCAGTCGACCATGCGAACAGCAAAGACCCACACCAGACTGCTCATTCGAGCAGGCTGGTCTGGGACTTTACTGTTGGCCCAATCAGTCGGAGAAGAATCCATAATCGGGCCACCTCGTTCATGTCCACATTATCAGATTGTTATAAAGATGCGCTTCCTGAAGAGATAGTAAGACAGCAGAATCCAGACCGTGACGTCCCACAGGTTGATTGTCAGTGCCACAGCATGTGTCTTGGGTTCAATTGACCAAAACGTCTGAAACGGTTGACTGAAGAACTCGTGAAACATATAGACGATAATTGAATTCATTCCCGGGTAATAGAAAGGCGAGCCCGACCATAGTTTGTACACATCAATGGTTAGATAGCAAAATGAAAGCAAGATAAACGCCATACAAGCCAACGTGAGAATGAATGTTAACGACCATAGGTTTTTGTTCACTGGGATCCATCCGTCATTTTGACTGCATTTACACAATATAGCCGCAATACTTCCCAAAATAAATGCCCAGATAAGGAATCGTGAAATTCGTGCCTTGAAATCACGAAAAGTCACCAGAATTTTGCCAGCCTGAAGTCCTAAAAAGCACATGAAGCATGAAGTTATTGTCCCAAGCAGTCCTTCAGGTTCGTATGGAATTTTAGTGTGATACAGCTCCTTGCAAGTGGCGCCCTGGAACATATGATTGTGCCCAAACACTTTACTGTCTATGTATCCGGCTGCACCGCCTGTGCAGAAAGTGACGTTGCCGTTGGAATCGTTCGCTATCCCGCCAGGACCCAGGTATCCAGTGGGACAGTTGGGGACAGGAAGTAGGAAGGTGAGAAACAGGTGTATGGCAACCAGCAGCAAGTTGAACGCCCATTCGGGCCAGTAGTTAACAATGTCTCGGACACTGCTCCACCACGTATACTGCAGCGGGTCAGTTGGTTGGGTACACAACATGTGAACGGTCGCCGTAACGAGGTACGTCAGAGAAAACCGCTGCAACACGCCCATGATTCGCATCTTCTTGAAGTCAAATGGATTCTCGCTGCCCGACGAATTGATGATCAGTCCCAACAGGAACAGAATACATGATCGTTTGACAATCTTCCAAAATATCATTGCCCTCGACTGTGAATTCATGTTGAGAGACTTGAAGGAATATGCCATCGCCGTGCCCATGATCCATATAAACCACGGGAACACTAGATCAGCTACGGTCAGCCCATTCCACTTAGAGTGTTGGAAAAACCAGTAGCCGCCACCGCTGTAGTTGACAAACATCATCACCACCAACGACAGTCCTCTAAACGCATCAAGTGACTTTAGTCTTTCTTTCCTTGGCTTTTTGCTTTTGTTCAGTGTTTCTACCGTAGCGTTAGTCGGAGTCCCAAAGTCCTGTTCGATAAACGTTGCGGGCTCCACAAAGTTACATGATGCAGCCATCAGAAGGCGGTATGTACAGTGGGCTTTCCGGATTTCATTGAATGCAATCCAGATAAAGGTGAGCGCAGCAAATATCCCCAGGGCAACGTAGATGGGAATGTTACTGTCCATCGGCATGTTCAGTAGCAGCGGCCTGCTGCAACTAGTAACGTTACCGGATCTGACATTAATACTGTAGTTGCCGTTCGTGTGAAAGAATGTGTCCAGGAAAGGTTCGGAGCAATTGATGAAGCGTTTGTTATGATCAGAGACAATGGCAAGTCTGGAAGGCCAGCGAGTATCCACGAGAACTGTACATGAAGTCTTGTTCGCATCCATGTATGTTACATTCTGCAACGGGCACGAATGACACTCCCTGGACACCATTTGAAGAGTGATGGTTTCATGATCGCCTACCGTATTGATCGTCAGGTACGCAGAGTTTATGGCGCGTTCAGGGATAACCGAAGAACAGCGAATTCTATGGATTTGTCCAGCAGAAAGCACAAAGTATCCGGAACAAATGCAGAACAGCATGAAAATTGATCGTAGTTTCGCCATTTTGTACAAACAAATAACATGTAGCTCAGATGATGCACAATGCAAACTAATATGATACAGGAGAAGTCAGAAGATAAAACATGATAACAAGAGGACTTAAAACCCATTTGAAACAACAAAGGAGGGATTATCAAGTTCTTAGCCAGTATAGCTCCTGATCAGTAGCCTATTTCATCAACATTGCAAAGTATACTTTACTAGCAAAGTATACTTTGAGGGAGTAATCATTTATTTTCCCTGAAATGCATTATTTCATATAGAACTAACAAATGCATATATTTCATGATTAAAAGTATGCAGAATTATTATACTGAATTTATTACATTATCACAGCCATTAAATGGCTGTGATAATGTAATAAATTCAGTATAATAAAAATTGAAAATTTCTCCCTCAAAGTATACTTTGCTACTAAAGTATACTTTGCAATGTTGATGAAATAGGCTACAGCCAGCATCGCCATGTAATGTGCTACAGAGCTCCAGTTAAGCTTTGTGTCAAGCGTACAACATGTATACCCCCGGACTTCAAAATCATTATCATTGCATATTTTACTTTTACAAATGTATTATAGATTTAAGGAACAAATGAACAAATTTAAACATTCACTTAATGACGGTATATTCACTACTCAGTTTGAAAACCACAAATATAGCATATTTTTCTTGAATAATTGCTGTCAGTTGATGTGTAAACAGTAGTGTGATTTTATTTTACCCAATTAAAATAATGAAATACCCAATTGCTTCAGATATGATGGAGTGAAAATACTCAATTACTAATTCCTTATCTGGAGCCCTGGGGGCTGTTTCACTAAACTTTGTACGACTAAAATGTTCGTAAGTGCAAAATTATGATAGCCTGTAAATTTCCCATTAACAGTGTTTTCTTGAAAACAATTATTGGATTTACATTTATTGAGCATAGGCTGCATATGCAGCCTATACTCAATAAATGTAAATCCATCAATTTAAATCTCCAGACGATCCTAAATTTGGACTTACGAACAGATCAGTGTGTATGCCGTTTGACATTGAAACATACATTTGTACATCCACTCGTTATTATAAACAATAGAACACATTTCTATATATAGGGAGGTAGGTCCTTTTATCAATTGGGGACCCATTAGCCCTGGATAGTGTATCTGATACATGTATATTACTTGGTCGAGCCGGCATCTGATACAATCTAACAGTAACACAAGATAACAAGCCTGGGTCACCAACCGACAAAACTGACTGTACAACATTGACAAAAAGAGAGGTTGGAGAGCAGCATATCTCAACTATTGGCAACCTATTAGTAATGATAACAGAATTTTCCAGTAATACAATATGCTGAATTATTCAGGCTTTATTTCATGAAAATAGATGAAAGAATTTGAGTGTTATTGCAAAATAAAATTGCAAATAGGCATGAGTTAATTCCCTTTAGTGAGTGAGTGAGTTCGAGCTTAAACTACATGTATGGTTACTATAGATGAACTATAGTTCAAATAATCAACCGCGAACGCAGACTGGTTCAACCAGAGTGACGTCATACATCTAATATAGTTTGACTAGCCAAACAACGCCTGTTCCTCCAGTTTCAAGATGCCGGTGAATAGGTAAAAAGTTCTAGAGAGCGGGAAATTTACATGGAAATTCTCTACTAGACATGCGCAATGCATCTACTATAGTTCAATTATAGTACGAACCCGAACTCGCTCTAAGGAAACTAGCGAATCAGAACGAGGTTTCAGGTCAATAATCATAAACAATGCAACATCACTTTGACAGCGACAGAATATTTGTTTCCTTTGTCACACGCTTGAGGCTAATTTCACCTGGAGAAAGTGACATCCTGTCAATTAATCGTTGTTTAATACAAACGTCCATACAAAATATTTGGCCGCTGGTCGCATTAAGGAAAAGTAGTTGAATACACGGTCATTAAATAGGCCAAATGGTCGTTCAGGGCTCACGTTGGGCTTCGCAAATGGCGCCAAATGCGCTAATAAAATCGAATGTGGCACAAGAAAACAAAATTTGGCGAAAGTAATGGCGAACCAATCGTACATCGTTCATCGTTCATCTTCTTATGTAAATTAGCAACCTTACGCATACCATAGGCACTTAACTTTGTGGAATTAACGACAAATGCCTATTTTAAGTCATACTCACTTTACTCTGATATCTACAAGGCAGGAAGGACACTCGCCATCTTTTCAAGCAATGAAAGTGGTACCGGCTCGCTAATTCATTAATTGTAATGCGCGAGAACACCGGGACCCTGCTGGTCCCGGCCTTCACGTGCGTTACAGTTACTGACATTTCGGCTAATGCGCAATTCACGTAAAATTGAGCCTAGCGTACGTCATAATAAAATATGTGGATTTCGGAATAAACAAGCTGATTATTTGCTACACTGTGGCACAATTTAATCACATTCCAATAGCTTGGTAGAAAGTTATTCCGAATATGGTCAAAATGTGCAAATTCCTTTGATCCAGCTGATGGAAAATCGGTCTTATTTAGTAAATTAACTGCATACATGTAGTTCTGCTTCAAGTTTAAAACCAATTTTGCTATGCTGATCCACTATATATGCTGTTCACCTTTTTGTTTACAGTACCAGATGCTCAGCATTAGCAGAAAAAAATGTGATGTTGCAAACACGCATGTGATGTCATACATCATACAACTTACGTCACTTACTGACATCAGAACGTTATGACATTTTACCTGCACATGTGTCTTTGAACTGTGTTGAATATTCAGGAATTTTTTACTCAATATGGGGACGTTAATGAACTTTAAATTTGTTGGGAAAGCACAGTTTTGAATTAACCAACACCATTGTAATAAATTCAGAGCTGCCAACCCCATGTCGGTCACATGAGGAACATGGAGAGAAAAGGGGGCTATTTTCCGGAACACCACATATGTTTCCCGGAACACAAATCAGTATTCACTTATATGCATAAATTAACTTTTTTAGAGCCTTGGCCCTCGTTTCGGCCACCATGACCAACCGAAAAATCACAATTACACTGCTTGCAAGACGCAAATTCATCACCGCGCTTTGACAGGACCAAATTGGGCCATGTCTCGCTGTAATCATTGATGAACAGATGTGTTCTCCTAACTTCTTTCGATAAAAAATACCCAAATTCGTTGGCTGCATGCTTTGGAGCAGACATTTTATGAATTTACGTGATGAATAAATCAATATCGCTGAGCGCTTGAAACTACTATTACTACACAACAAGAATCAAAATGGTAAGCTCCTCGGCGAGTATGATTACGGGTAAATAAAAAAATAGGATTTATTGGCAGAATTGTGAAACGAAATTATTATTTCCAGATATTCCCGCACTGATTTTTTTAAAAATCGTACTTTTTAATTGTTATCCGTACTTCCGTATTTCTAACGTATTTTCCGGAACAAATACGGAAAAATCGTAACAGTTGGCAGCTCTGTAAATTAGCGAGACGGGGCCCAAGGTAAATACTCAACTTCTGTTGGTTGAAAAGATGGCGAGTGTCCTACCTTGTAGATATTTAATATCGGAGTCAAATATTTATTACCGATACGATTAAAGATCGTATTGTCGTTCATATCACAAAGTGGGCAATATCACGTCGTAACATCATATGACAATATTCAAGCCTTCAAAAAATATAATTCTACTCATTCCGTTAAGTATTCTGAAGTATTTGGAACAGCATTTACAGAATAAGCCTAGTGTTACTAAGTTGCATATGGGGCTACGACGTGATATTGACGATAACACATGTGGTTATCTCCTGCTACATGTAACTATGGGCAGTTATCACCCGTTGTCAGTTAAATGTGAACGTAGTCCATGTGGATACCGGAGGTTTCGGTAAATGGCCAGTTCGGTAAATTGATATTATAGTGTGAATGGTTTGGAGGTTTCGGTAAAATATACAATAGAGAAATTAAGGTATGTGCGTAAAGGTAAATGTTGAGGTAAGTTTATTTATGGTGGCCACAAGTTCGAAAACTATACGGGCCACCATTCCAAAAATAGTTACATGGCAATATAGTTACAGCTAGGTGCTATCTTTAATGTTAAATGTGCTGGATAAATGTAATTTATGTATGTTTGAATATGTATGTTTGTATATGCATGTGTCATCATTCGTAAGTGAAGATCCTGATCAGAAGGCAAACCAATAGTCCACAGGCCCGTAGCCAGACCCGTTTGAAGGGGGGGGGGGGGTCGTTTCGAAGGCCCAAGAGGCCTGATGTATCTGGGGGGTCTAAAAAAGTGGACCTCGAGGCTGGGCGGGGGGTCGTCCGACCGCTCCGACACCCCCTGGCTACGGGCCGGGCCTGGTCCATAATTAATAGGATCTACACAGGTTTTCACACAGGTGCTATCTTTAAAGATAGCATCTGTGCGAACAGTGTGTATATAATAAATGTGCTGGATACATGTAATTCATGAAAATGCACAATACACAAAAAGATTAACTTTTACAAAGACAAAATATAAAGGGGGGGGGGTATCTGGGAAGAAAAAATTGAGGGGGGGGGGGTATACGGATAAAAAATTGAGGGGGGTGGGGTCATTTCCGTAGGTAAAGTCTCTTTCATAGGGGGGTACTTATATAAACTGGAATAGCCCAATATGTCAACATCGTGATCAAGGAGGTAATAATCCCCTAATAATCAGGTAATTACATTGTTTGGTCACACTTTGCCACGTTATCCTATTGTTAGGCCTTCACCATTGATCAATTATACTATAATAATCCGTTTAACCGAAACCTCCAAACCATTCACACTATAAAATCAATTTACCGAACTGGCCATTTACCGAAACCTCCGTAAATCGTCCATGCTATATACAAATGTTCATGCAGTCAGTCAAACTTGTGTAAATTATGAGCCACAACTTCGCAAAGCGAGAACTGACGATAAAACTTATACATTCAGGTTGACACAGTATGTATTAATATTAATGTGTGGTGAAATAAATTAGAAATTTACACAACATAAGACAGGATTTGATGGATTTACTTCGTTAAAATTCATGCTCACCTTTCTGCCAAGTGTGAAACCGGAAAAGGAAGTTCAAGAACCGGTGTCGATGTAAATACTGGAATAAACACTGCCATTTCGGTTTCAGTTTGGTGTACCACTGCGAAGTCGCTTATTAACATGTATTTACCTCTTGATGTATGATAAAAAACCAGCTTGTTTTCTCTCTGACCGCAATCCCAGCTGACATGTCTTAACGCCGTCGCTCATATTGGAAGAAACGAAGAAGAAACCGGTGTCATTATACAAACATATTCTGCAAATATATCCGTAAGATCAGAAGGTGGCCAAACACCATTGATTTTTCTCATATAACCTAACAATTTACCACATATTTGTCGTATTCTCAGCTACTTACAGCGCTCCAGATAAGCTGTGTATTTGCTTAAATACCCAATTAAAATTGTCAAAAACCCAATTGAAATCAGAAGTAGCGAGTATCAAAAAGCAATAAAAAAATTGTACCTTTATCATGCTGCAGAAAACAATAAACCGACCACGATTATATGATATTTTTCTTATTTTCGATGAAAACACATCTTGGTATTTCATTCCAAGATATGTTTTCATTTCGAAGCAAACCATTCAATAATTTCTGTCTGTTGATGTGTGATTTTATTTTACCCAATTAAAATTTTGAAATACCCAATTACTTCAGAAGTGATGGAGTGACAATACTCAATTACTAATTCTTTATCAGTAGCCTATTTCATCAACATTGCAAAGTATACTTTACTAGCAAAGTATACTTTGAGGGAGAAATTTTCAATTTTTTGAAAAATTTATTAATTTTTATTATACTGAATTTATTACATTATCACAGGCATTTAATGGCTGTGATAATGTAATAAATTCAGTATAATAATTCTGCATACTTTTAATCATGATATATATGCATTTGTTAGTTCTATATGAAATAATGCATTTCAGGAAAAATAAATGATTTCTCCCTCAAAGTATACTTTGGAGCGCTGTACTTATATTGTTACTATATATGTTGTAAGACCTATTTTCCCATAACATGCACACAATTCCTGCAGTGGATATTGACTATATATAGTTGCTGTCATTTCCGCTAATTCTGTGCAAATGTTGAAATGCGTAATTCACATATATTCACAGGCGATCGGCATGTTGATAGGATAGTGTATAATACGTGTTTAGATATGTAGAAAAAATAATTAAAATGTATTCATTCTATTGTCAATGTATATATTCATTGACAATAGAACATGATAGAATATGAATACATTTAAAAAAAAAATTCTACATGTCTAAAAAAGTATAATACGCTATATCCTATGAACATGCCGATCGCCTGTGCATCTATTTGCCTAACCACTGGCGAACGTCATAATAAATTTATCACATTCCGATAGTTTGGTAAAAAGTATTCAGACTATATATTGTCAAAATGACCTGGCGACCACCGTACCATCTCGCATACTGATGATCGAACCCATGCCGCATTGGTGAGAAGCACGCAAGTTACCGATTGCGCTAACCGGACAACTAAATAATTAGTTCAATTAGAGAAAACTTGACATGGTTGCAATATGACCAAGTCCGAAATGGGGATATAATCCATGAGCCGTTTAAGCAAATCAAAAATCTAAAATCAATTTGGGCATCTACACACCTTACGGAAGCCACATTCCAATATGAAGTCTCCAGCCATTACGGTTTAAAAGGGGAAAAATTGCAGAATTCCAATTCTAGAACGGGGAGATAATCCAGGACCCAGAGGTCAAATAAAAAATTGAAATTCACTTTGCGCATTCACACGCCATAAGCAAGCCACATACCAAATATCAAGTGTCCTGAGCTATTCGGTGAACATTTTACTTCCTGCAATGAAAAATTGCGAAAGTCCAAAAGGGGGAGATATAATCCATGAACCGGGTGTCAAATAAAAAATTGGAAATTCACTTTGCGCATCTGCACATCATAAGGAATATCATACCAAATATCAAGTCTCCGTCTATTACGGTATGAAAAAAAATTGGATTACCGGTAGTCACTAGTATGATTTTGCTTAGTCGTAATTATGAGTACGTAACTCTTAACATTTCGTCTAATGACAACAGATAGTCGTGGCTTCATGACCCGTGTACAAGTCATGTATAGTGGTTCCACCTGGCCGGTGCATTCATGTCTGTTTATTTTTGGCTGTGACTGGAGAAATGGGGCCTATGACATTTGTGACCTGTAGCCGATTTCATCAAAATTGCAAAGTATATTTATCTAGCAAAGTATACTTTGAGGGAGTTAGCATTTATTTTTCCTGAAATGCATTATTTCATATAGAACTTACGACTGCATATATTTGATGATTAAAAGTATGCAGAATTATTATACTGAATATATTACTTTATCACAGCCATTTTGGCTGTGATAATGTAATAAATTCAGTATAATATAAATTAATAAATTTATCATAAAATTTAAAATTGCTCCTTCAAAGTATACTTTGCTAGAAAAGTATACTTTGCAATGTTGATGAAATAGGCCACAGTGCTCCTGATTAAATAGGACATTCCTGTAACCTGATAATGATCTATATATTGCTTGTTAGGAGGATTCTGTTTGTTTCATTAATGAAATGGTGGACAGTGCAGATCCTGATCAGATTGTGTGTTTATGGATTACAATGGTCGCAAAACCTCTAAGCCCCATTTCTGCAGTCACAGTGGCATATGTAGATCATCTACATTTCTCTGTTTCACCTTCAGACTGTGATGGGCTGTGGTCTAGCATGGATTCTGCTGGGGAAAATTAAAAAATCGCCACTTCAAAAAAAAAAAAAAAAATTCTGAAAATTGTAATTTTTATCGCCAATTGTTTATTTTTATCGCCAATTGCGAAAGTGGCGATCGCCAGCGGAATCCCTGGTCTAGGGCAGAGCTCCAGATAAGATGCGTATTTTACGCACTTATTTTAGCAGAATAAGCATTGATTATCAAAAGTGGGAGTACAAAATACTCACAGAAATGTGAAGATACACATTGATTTTCAAATTGAGTAGTGCAAAATTACTGTAATAAAGTTGAACACTGTTTGCTTTTTGTAGCTCAAATAAGTAATTTCTTTTAATTTGTTTTTTTATTTTTGGTCATTTGTTCCCTATTTAATAAGGAAGACTATCAATAATACATTTGTAGAAGTAAAATACGCATTGAATTCGAAATATGGGGGTATAATACTCTTTAGATACAATACTTATCTGGAGCTCTGCTAGGGGATATGGCATTAGACTTAAATACCGGAGGGTGTGAGTTCAATCCTCACCCAGGGATGGGCCGTGGCCTAGCGGATATGGCATTGGACCTCAATACCGGAGGGTGTGAGTTCAATCCTCACCCAGGGATGATGGCCCGTGGCCTACGGGATATGGCATTGGACCCCAATACCGGAGGATGTGAATTCAATCCTCACCCGGGGATGGGTCGTGGCCTAGCGGATATGGCATTGGACCTCAATACCGGAGGGTGTGAGTTCAATCCTCACCCAGGGATGATGGCCCGTGGCCTACGGGATATGGCATTGGACCCCAATACCGGAGGATGTGAATTCAATCCTCACCCGGGGATGGGTCGTGGCCTACGGGATATTGCATTTGACCTCAATACTGGAGATGTGAGTTCAATCCTCAACATAGGCGGGAAGAATACTAACATAGTGCAATGTATTTATATCCCACTGGTCTGTCGAGGAATGTCGGAAGCATCATAAGATTGGTCCGGCAAGGGTATAGGGGTGCCCTGTCCCTACTCCCCTAACGTGTATGTTGTTACCACTCAGTTGAACCGTCTCGTCGAGACGGTTCAACTGAGTGGTAACAACATACACATTTGATGAGAAATAAGAAACATTGCAGAAAAATATCAAATTGTGTGCATCGAGTGATATAATTATTATAATATGTATGATCTAGATCTAGTAGACACAAAAAGTAAAACCGAAAATGCATGTTCAAGCCATCAGTATGGGACAAGCATAGTTCATGTAATATAAATTATAATGTTAATAATAATTACATTCCTGACACTTTTTTTTCTGTATAGATGAATAAAACCATAAAATCATATTTTTGCTGAAATAATTGTTCAGGCAGACCTGTTTACGTCACCCCTGCTGTCAGATGAGACTTTAAACTGTGGTCCCATCTCCATGTGACCTTAGCCGTTGCTTGGATGTTAAACTCATTCACTTTTTTTCACCTTCAGACAAATACATCCATGATGGCATCTGGGGCACCGGAGCAGCCGTTTATTCCTCGAGATTCACCGGACACATTACTGGACCTGTGTATATTCTACTGTTGTCACAACTTGCATGTCGTCAACGGCACCCAACACAAGCTGGACCCTGATGAGCCCAACACTGACCATACTACCGGAGAATTTCCACAATCTCTTGGTAATAAACTCTTGGATTACTATCTGAAATTCTGTATTCCAACCATCGAGTGTCAGGAACATATTGACATTCTGCTACAAAACCAGGAACTGTGTAACACAGTTGATATTCCCCGAAGATTGTGTTTAACGAAAGACAATTTACACCAATTAACGAAAAACACTATCTCAGGTTTGAGTTTAATTGGTTGTGAAGATCTGATTCGATGTGAAGGTGATTTTTATAACTCAACCTATCCTGCTATCACAAAAGCATTACATGTACTGTTAGAACGAAATCGACATAACCTGAGATGTTTAAAGGTTGAAATCCTTAAACCAGATTTTCTGAATGGATGCTTGCATGGTGCATTCTTGTCACCATCTGATTGCTGTGGGAGCGGTGATGATCCAGGGGAAAACGTAGATACAAATACGAACGCTGTGGTTAGAACAAAGCACGGTGAAGCTGAGCTCTTCAATATGAATACTCGTGCAGATGAACACTGTGTAGAGGAAGCTGACAAGGCAGTCATTTATAACTGCCATTTTCCCAACATGAACACTCTCTCCTACAGTTCACTCTGTGTCATGATGCCACATGATAATTGGCTCACGGATATGCTTTTATCAAACAAACAACTTACTGTTTGTAACTTATCGCTGCCTATAAAAATTGCCAGCGATGTCGAGTGTCTACACGACCAGTTACACGCACTGACCAACCTTCAGTCGCTGATTCTCTCCAACACGAGCGGTAAACTCGTCACTCATGTTCATACCAAACTCTTCTCCAAGATGGCTGAACTCAAACACTTGCGGTATGTATGGTGGAACCCTCTAAACTGGACACCCTGGGAGGTCCCCAGTATGATGGAACCTCTCTAAACTGGACAACCTGGGAGGTCCCCAGTTTAGTGGAACCTCTCTAAACTGGACACCCTGGGTGGTCCCCAGTATGGTGGAACCTCTCTAAACTGGACACCCTGGAAGGTCCCCAGTATGGTGGAACCTCTCTAAACTCGTGGCCAGGGATCAGTTTACAGGGCGAAGTGGTCGAAATTCTCTCCCTAAATTGTCTGACTTCTCCCTATTATGATTTGAGGGAGAAGTTATTCACTATATATAACAGAAAGTTTGGAAAAAAATGGTATATTTATACCCCCACAAACAAAGTTTGAGGGGGTATGTAGGAGTCAGCTTGTCGGTCGGTCAGTCTGTTGAGAAGGTGTGTCGCGATCAATAACCACGCACCTATGTCCAAGGTCAAGGTCACAGTTGAAGGTCAAAGGTCAAACCTATTGAAATTCCCTTCCGCTCTATATCTTCTACACCGATGCATGGATTATCACACTATGCCCAGGGTCAAGGTCACAGACTTGATGCGTTTGAAACCTTAACGCTCGGCTAAATGGCTTATAATCAAAAATGCCTCGTTTTCTTTGGCTGCCAGTGGGGGTATTCGTGCCGACAGGTCACATTTCTAGTTTCTCAAATTTTTAGTGAAAACTTCTCCCTATTTTGAAGGGCTAGCTTGAACCCTGGGAGGTGCCCTGGTTTCCAGTTTCGAGAGTTTCCACAGCACATCGACACATAAATAAAGGAAATCTTGTGGGAATATGGTGAGACAATTGATCCCGTCTCTGAATTCTCAAGGTGAATGTCACTGAGGACTTTCTGAACACTGACTTTTGTCTCAGCGACGATAGTGGAAAGTGAGACATAGCGGTCACAATTCCCGTGTCGTTGTCGGTGTCGTCAACAATTTTTGCATATCCGTCATGGATCGGGAGGGTGGGTTCCGGGTTTGCATTGCAACCACGCCCCCCGCGCCCCCCCCCCCCCCCCCCTACAGGAAAGTGCATTTCAAAATTGTTTCCATACCCCCCGGACCAACCTAGCATACTCGCTCCAAAAAAACAAAAAAATAGGACACCACCCCCCCCCCCCCCATACAGGAAAGTGCATTTCCGGACATCTAGTATTTCAAAATTGTTCCATAACCCCCATCCCGGTCCCCCGGACCCCCCCCACCCCCGTTTCCCAAATGCTGGATCCGCTCCTGTGATCATTACCAAACTCTTCATCATGACTTTCTGACATTGATATTCATCCAGTGTTATTCAGGTGACCCTGATCTTCACTTCGGTGACTTTAATCGTTGTGTCAATACTTTTTGATGTATGTCCAAATGTTGAAAAACTCCTGATCCGTTAGTCGGATCCTTACCAAACTTCAGTAATAGCTTCTTCACATGGATGGCTATCCATCCAGTGTCATTTGGGTGACCTTGACCTTCACCTTGGTGACATTAACCTTTGTGTCAATACTTTTGGACATTTGTCCAAATGTTGAATACCTCCTGATTCGTTAGTCGGATCATTACCAAACTTTACCAAAGTTCACATTGATGGCTAATCCACCCAGTGTCATTTGTGTGATATTTACCTTAGTGACCGTGACCTTCATATCAATAGTTTGGGACTTCCTCATATTGTGACCTTGAACTTGGTGACCTTGACCTTCATGGCGATCACCTTGTTTAGTGGGTGAGACACTCACCGGCGATCGCCTTGTCTTTATTTATCTTACACGCTTCGGCAGTATGTGCTCATGTGCTGTCGGTACATGAAAACACATCTTGGTATTTCATTAGAATTGTCTCCTTGGAGACAATTCTAATGAAATACCAATATGTGTTTTCCATGAATTTATTGAAAACTACATAAATTTCCAATAACATCCGAAGGAAGCACATTTAATACAATGTATACTACAGCAGACAAATATGTAATGAAAACATTTGCATCCATGCGTGTTAACCCATTCTTTTCAGAATACACCTTTACGGGTATGAAATTTATTAAATATTTTATTTTTGTTATTTCTCAATGAAAGTATATGTTGTGACCACTCATTTGAACCATCTTTGAGGAGACTGTTCAAGTGGTGGTCGCGACATACACTTATGAGTGCATAGAAGGAAAATATTCAGCATTTTCTGCAAACATAATGGTGTATCCTCAGCATGAAAGGGTTAATGAACCACAAACCCAGTGTTCCAACATTTAGGCCTACGGCCTTTATCAAGGGCACAGATTGAAGTAATGGACCGAGGTCTATAAATACATTAAATATGCCTAAAAGCATCAATAAATGAAAAAAAAATAAGCTAACAATTATTTTTTACTCCCTCCATATTACGGAGGGAGTAAGAAAAAAATGTTAGCTTATTTTGTTTTCATTTATTGATGCTTTTAGGCATATTTAATGTATTTATAGACCTCGGTCTGTTACTTCAACCTGTGATCAAGGACTAATAACAATAATAAAAGGCATCCATTTCAGAGTTCTCTCATGGGCAGTTGTGAACATGCGAATGGTACATTTAACAATGGGTTTCATCATTATTATGAGTTCTACAATGTTGGTCATGAGCATGGCAGGTGTTCACTTAATGAACAGTGTAGGTCCGGATCAGACTGCGTGGATGCACAAGCTGATCTGGGACTAATCTACATGTAACCCACATTTTCTATCTGTTATGCCATACAGAAAATTTTGGTTTGGACTCCACTAGTCCCAACTGCTATAAGCCTCATTTCTCCAGTCACAGCTATGATGTACATGTACGCCTCCGCCTGTGTTAATCTTGCCAAGACACAGGCGGCGGAACCAAAACATTATTGGGGGGGGGGGGTGGTGGGGGTAGTCTTGAGTACCCCAAGGGCGTGATGGGGCATGCTCAACCGAACATTTTTGAAATCTAAGAGGCTTGAAACACAATTTCCTGCATTCTCCCGGGGCATGCTCCCCCCCAGACATTTTTGAAATCTAAGAGGCGTGAAACGCCATTTCCTGCATTCTCAGCAAGTTTGAGGATGAGAATATGTGCTTTATTACAGAATTATTGAGGGGGCCAGGCCCCCCGGCGCACCCACTTCCGCCGCCCCTGCAAAATGTCAACGTTTCTGAGCCTGAGCTGTAGCATACATACATATATCACCACCTTCGTTAATCTTGTCAAGATGTCAACATTTCTGAACATATATTGGCAAAATCAACTCGCGATCAAGTAGTTTGATTGGCTGAGCCTGAGCTATAGCATACATACATACATCACCACCTGCGTTAATCTTGCCAAGATGTCAACGTGTATGCACATCTATTGGCAATATCAACTTGCGATCAAGCAGTTTGATTGGCTGAGCCTGAGCTGTAGCATACATACATACATCGCTGCCTCGTTAATCTTGCCAGGATGTCAACGTGTATGAACATCTATTGGCAATATCAACTCGCGATCAAGCAGTTTGATTAGCTGTGCCTGAGCTCAGGTTCAGCTAATCAAGCTGCTTGATTTCAAACACAATGCTCAAGTATTTTGTAATAAAAACATTTACACATTGCTAAGATTAACGCAGGCAGTGGTGTATGCCAGTAGTCCGATTTCATCAAAATTGCAAAGTATACTTATCTAGCAAAGTATACTTTGAGGGAGTAATCATTGATTTTTCCGAAATGCATTATTTCATACAGAACTAATGATTGCATATATTTGATGATTAAAACTATGCAGAATTATTATACTGAATTTATTACATTATCACAGCCAAAATGGCTGTGATAATGTAATAAATTCAGTATAATAAAAATTAATAAATTTATCCTAAAATTGAAAATTTCTCCCTCAAAGTATGCTTTGCTAGGAAAGTATACTTTGCAATGTTGGTGAAATAGGCTACAGGGCTCCAGATAAGGAATTAGTAGTTGAGTATTGTCACTCCATCATTTCTGAAGCAATTGGGTATTTCAAAATGTTAATTGGGTAAACTAAAATCACATTACTGTTTAAACATCAACAGACAGCAATAATTATTGAATAGCTTACTTGGAAATGAAAACATGTCTTGGCATATCATTAGACAATTCTAATGAAATACCAATATGTGTTTTCATGGAAAATAAGAAAAATATGCTATATTAATTTGTGGTCTGTTTATTGTTTTCTGCAGCATGATAAAGGTACCACCAACTTTTTATTGCTTGTTGATACTCGCTACTTCTGATTTCATTTGGGTTTTGGGCTATAATTTTAATTGGGTGTTTAAGCAAATATGCAGCTTATCTGGAGCTCTGGTATGCTGACTTATTTCCAGTCACCTGGATGTATCATCGTACGGTAGAATGCTGTATTCAGAGACGTCGATTGACGAGTTTATCAACTTCCTGCATGCGGCAAAACAGCTGGTTTCCCTCGACATTGCTGGCACCAATCTGTCGTGTATCGTGAGACACAGAAACAAAATGTGCGTATCATATTTATTATCCCCTCGCCAATAGGTAAGAGGTGATAATTCCAGCACAAAAATATTTACACAATTCCCTAACATTTGATTGGCCCGTAGCAAGTCTCTGTCCAAAATTTATATCCCAGTAAACTCCCACACTGAACTACTTTCCGTAACCGTGAGGCGCAATTAAAATAATTCTTAAGAAAACGGAAAATAAACACATTTTCTTGATGAATTTATTTCAAATGCTGGAATTATAAGGAATGAATGGCCTCTTTGTGGAATTTATCGGGGATATAAACTTGGAAAAGTCGCGGGAATACTGGACGAGGCCTTCCGGCCTTCGTCCAGTATTCCCGCGACTTTTCCATGTTTATACCCCGATACATTCCACAATAAGGCCATTCATTCCTATAATATAGCGTTAGTTCATGTGTGTATGTACTGTGTACGTGCATACGTTAGTAACACCTTTCATTTTTGTCTCGCCCGCGTTAGCGGATAGCGATACTAAGGTTTTGCTTTTCCGGGGGCGGCGGCCGGGGCGGCGGGGGCGGGGGGCGGCGGCGGCCCGCCGCCATTGAATGTTAAGTTTTCGTGTTATGGTCATTACTTCAACACCTTATCAGCTACAGTCATCAAACTTTATACATACCTTTACTATGATATGTAGATGCATATAGGACTATTCTCCGGGACCCAGGGTCAATGTCAAGGCCCCAGGGTCAAGGTCAAGGCGGAACAAGGCGAGACATTTGATTCCTCGGAATTCTTGTTCAATAACTTATGAACCGCTTCACTGATTTTGATAATATTTGGCCACACTGTGTCTAGGGATGGTGCTTTGTTTTGTATACAGCCCACATACGACCACCCAATGTCAAGGTCGCTGAGGAATTTTGATCACCGAATTGTGAGGGGGGCATATAGTGTTACTGGCGTCTGTACATCCTGTCCGTCCGATCTCCAAACCTTAAAGCTCTGGTAAATGTCTTGTTCGAGCCCGCCGAGAATCGGCGGTGGTCTGTGCCTCATTCTCTGCTACTTTCATTTTTCGTATTGATGTTGTGGGATCTATTTTCCCATAACCTGCGCCCATTCTGCTCTGTATATTCACTAATTAAAATATAGGTATAATTATTGTTAAGAAAGATAAATTCAATCTCCCGTGACAACCCTGGTGGAGCAAAAAGTCATCACCTGAAATTTATACATGTTCCGACTTGCATAATAATCCCAAAACATATGCTTGAACATGATCTAAATGATACATTAACATGCCTGTGAAGTAGATTAGTGCATCAATTGACCAGTTTCCTCTACAAACAAAGAGTGTCTATGGCATAACACAGCTGGGTATTTTTTACGTACTACTTTTGACTACACCGCGCATGAATATCTGATTATTTAGTGTGGTTAAACTTATAAGGACAACCTATGTTTAGAGATCTAGCTAATTTGGACCTTAGCTGTTGATAGGCCATTAAGCATCAATAAATCAAATCAAATCCTTTTCTGGAGCTTCAGCAAAATGTTTATAATTCCAACACAAAAATATTTACACAATTCCCTAACATTTGATTGGCCCGTAGCAAGTCTCTGTCCAAAATTTATATCCCAGTAAACTCCCACGCCGAACTACTTTCCGTAACCGTGAGGCGCAGTTACGGAAAATAAACACATTTCCTTGATGAATTTATTTCAAATGCTGGAATTATAAGGAATGAATGGCCTTTTTGTATCAACTTGGAAAATTTGTGGGAATACTGGACGAAGGCCGGAAGGCCTCGTCCAGTATTCCCGCGACTTTTCCAAGTTTATATCCCCGATAAATTCCACAAAAAGGCCATTCATTCCTATAGTAATTCTACAGGGATAAGGAATGCTCAGACTCAACACTCTGTATGCCTGATTTCCCCGGACGCAAGTTTGAGTATTTGGGTCTCGGCGTAAACCCTGAATGTTACCACAAGTATATACCAGCGACAAAGGTAAGTTGCTCTGCCCATTCCTTGCCCATTCATTATGCCCCCTATTTGTTGCAGCCTATAACTCTGTAACCCTCCTGTACGGTACGTATGGTACGGGAGGGTCAGAGAGTTACAGGCTGCAATTAGGCCCCTATGCGATAGCAAGGGATTGCATTGCTCTTGAGGTTTCGTCCGTATGCCGGTTGTCCGTTCGTGTGCATTTGCGTTGAAAAGTCGAAAACTTTGTAAGAGTTTTTCCATCATATATTACACAAGTATCTATAATGTTACTTGAAGGATTGCTTTAATATTTGGACAGTTCATTCACCTGTACATGTGTGACACACTCGCACCACCAATCACATGACCTTGACCTTTGTGACCTTCGAAATGATGCTGAAACACTTAGAAATTTTCTTACGTCAAAGAGTTTCAATATTTGGACACTTGATGCATGTGAGCATTTGAAACACATGACCTTGACCTTTTTTTACCTTTACATTTTTGTGGAAACACTAACACTATATTTTTTTTTGCGTCAAAAAGTTTGTACGTTACAATTAAAATTTTCCATATATCTTATTCCATTAGTCGGATCATTACCAATCTTCATCTATAGCATCCACACATTGATAGCTATCCATGCAGTGTCATTCGGGTGACCTTGACATTCACCTCCGTGACCTTAACCTTTAAGGGACGTAAATTTGGACATAGCCAAATTTCCCATATCTTTTGATCCATTAGTCGGATCATTACCAAATTTCATCAATAGCTTTCTCACATTTATGGCTATCCACACACTGTCATTTGGATGACATTGACCTTCACCTTGGTGACCTTATCCTTTGTGTCAATAATTTTGTACATACATGTACGTACAAATGTTGAATACCTCCTGATCCATTAGTCGGATCATTTACCAAACTTTATCAATAGCTTCCTTACATCGATTGCTATCCACCCAGTGTCTCATTCGGGTGACCGTGACCATGGTGACCTTGACCTTCATGTCAATAATTTTGGACATACATCCAAACGTTGAATATCTCTTGATTCATTAGATCATCTCCAAACTTCATCTACAGCTTCTTCACATTGGTGGATATCTACCAGTGTAATTTGGCTGACCTTTACATTGGTGACCTTCACTTTGAATATCTCGTGAATCTTCATAAATAGCTTCCTCACATTGATCATGTTGATAGCTACCCATTCAGTGTCATTCCGGTGACCTTGACCGTCGCCTTGGTGACCTTGACGTTTGTGTCAATAACTGTTGATGTATGTCCAAATGTTCAATATCTCTTGATCTGTTAGTTGGATCATTACCAAACTTCATCAATAGCTTCCTTCCTCACATTCATGGCTATCCACCCAGTGTAATTTGTGTAACATTGTCCTTGCTGACCTTTGTATCAATAATTTTGGACTTCCTCATATTGTGACCTTGACCTTGGTGATGTTGACCTTCATGGCAATTACATCGTTTAGTAGGTGAGACTCCGGCGATCACCTTGTTTTTATGCCACCGGGTTTCGAAGAAACGGGTGGCATATAGTGTTTGGACCGTCCGTCCGTCTGTCCGTCTGTCCGTCCGTCACACTTTTCGGTTAACCAATTTGTCACAGTTTCTCAGATATGCTGCAGGTGGCATCCGCGTTCGACAGACGCATTTCTTGTTTGTTTTAACAACACTTTGGAAATTATTCTAAACTACCTTCAAACCATGTTTTTATGAACAAAGAAGATACAATATAAAACATTAGCAGACGACAATTTATGTTTATGTTTCATGCATTCTAAGGGTTAATAATTATGTAATAGATATAATGGCTGTAGTTCATCCATTATATATTGAATCTGTAATAAATTAGTCTATTAAAAAATCAATATGTGAACTATAACTATTTTATTATTTGCTCTGCCCCGGTACATGCACATATTCATTTCAATGTAGCGCCGCCCCTAAACGTGCTTACAAATCGCTACTCTGTGATGTGATTGGTGGTGTGACACAGGTGGTAACATGGTGCATGTCTTGTGCACTAACGACAACAGGGTGTGACATTACTGTCTGTTTCACGAAAGCTGCCCAAATTTTACGGCTATATAAACAATTCAAAAACAAGATTTCTTTTGATAATATTAAATTAAAGGAAAAATTAAGAATGAGCCTTCTTTTTATTTCGTGAAATTTGGTCAAATATTGATTTTATTGCGAAAAAACAATTTCCCCATGTTAAATCCCTATCTTCACGGAGTGAAGATGTCTATGGGGATTTAACATGGGGAATTTTTTTTCTATATACGTACTAGTCGGACCAGATTGATTTATCTAAGGGGCTATGTGGGTGGGGAGTTCAATCGCCTGTGACCTAACTCAGCTGTTGATAGGCTGTTAAACACTAATACATCAATCAAAATATAGTGCTGTACTTAATGCACTATTTAATGATTAATTTAATATATATTTGCGAAAGCGTCTCAATTATTGTGTTTTCATTGGTTGAGAATCTAGAATCTTCTATAATAGTATGAGACCAAGTGGGTGGGGTAATGGATTTTTTGCAATATGCACTTTTTGTGTGTCACAGATCCGAGTCTTCAACCTGTGTGTTGACCTTGCACTCTGACTCGAAAGGACGGTCATGATAAAGGCACATATCCACTATGTTGCCACCACATGTTCTTTATAGGAAGTAAATAAGTGTTTACTTGTGTCACTATTCCACCAGTTCTATAAATTACAAGTGCCTGCTATACAGATATAATCATATAGTAATATTATTTTACTGTTAGCTATTTTCATATGCAAATGAGATATGGTGTTTTTTTAATTATTTATACAGCTGAATCTGGTTATGTCGATATCGTTTATATCGATATACCTGCTTATCTCGATATACGTCCCAGGTCCCAGCAAAATTCCCTATATAGATCATATATTTTACTCCTGATAACTCGATATCGGATATGTCGATATATATCGGTTTAGTCGAAGTGGAAATCGAGTCCTGATAGTATGTTTCCTTCACATTTGTATTCTGATATGTGGATGCGAAAATTAAGCGTCCGGCGCTGCCAAGTCTGAATCAGCACGATTATCTCGGGGTAAGTTTCCACACGTGTATAGAAACCAAAGACACCGCCGCCGCTAAAATGCGTTTAAAGTTGCATGACCAGTTAAAGCAGTTCACTTAAAACCATAATTAATAAATTAAACTTAATGTGATATCAAATCTCTTTTAACAGAAAAATTAATTAAACGGTGTAGCAATAAGTAAATCGTCTGTTAATTACGAAAACAGCTTAGAATAAAGTCAAAGTCGCGATTTAATAGCGATTTATGAAAACAATGGAAATAAAGTAAAAAGGCATTTCTGAAGCGATTTTATTCTGATTTGTTTCGAGAAATTTGGCAAATTGTTATCTCGAAGTTCGGATATGTCGATATATTTTCATCAGTCCATTCGACTTCGAGATAACGAGAATGACCTGTACTAATTAAATGCGTCGCCTGAAAAAAAAAAATATTTTCGACAGATTATAAAGTATGATAATTGCACATACAGAGTATACTGTTAACATTTGAAGGAAACACGGTTATTTCCCCTCATGTCAGTGTGGAAACACGTTTATCTCCCCTCATGTCAGTGTGGAAACACGGTTATCTCCCCTCATGTCAGTGTGGAAACACGGTTATCTCCCCTCATGTCAGTGTGGAAACACGGTTATCACCCCTCATGTCAGGGTTATCACCCCTCATGTCAGTGTGGAAACACGGTTATCACCCCTCATGTCAGTGTGGAAACACGGTTATCTCCCCTCATGTCAGTGTGGAAACACGGTTATCACCCCTCATGTCAGTGTGGAAACACGGTTATCTCCCCTCATGTCAGTGTGGAAACACGGTTATCACCCCTCATGTCAGTGTGGAAACACGGTTGTCACCCCTCATGTCAGTGTGGAAACACGGTTATCACCCCTCATGTCAGTGTGGAAACACGATTATCACCCCTCATGTCAGTGTGGAAACACGGTTATCACCCCTCATGTCAGTGTGGAAACACGGTTATCACCCCTCATGTCAGTGTGGAAACACGGTTATCACCCCTGATGTCAGTGTGGAAACACGGTTATCTCCCCTCATGTCAGTGTGGAAACACGGTTATCACCCCTCATGTCAGTGTGGAAACACGGTTATCACCCCTCATGTCAGTGTGGAAACACGGTTATCACCCCTCATGTCAGTGTGGAAACACGGTTATCACCCCTTATATCAGTGTGGAAAGTCACGCCTGATATAAAATGTATAATAATGTCAATCAATACATGGTGTAAAGGTGAATGAATGTTTATTTTGCCAGAAAATGTCTCAGCTGATGTCTCTGATATAAGAACTGTTGGTGTTTACTGAGTGGGCATGAGTCCTGTAGCCGATTTCATCAAAATTGCAAAGTATACTTATCTAGAAATCATTTATTTTTTCCGAAATGCATAATTTCATATAGAACTAACGACTGCATATATTTGATGATTAAAAGTATGCAGAATTATTATACTGAATTTATTACATTATCACAGAATGGCTGTGATAATGTAATAAATTCAGTATAATAAAAAATAATAACAAATTGAAAATTGAAAATTTCTCCCTCAATGTATACTTTGCTAGATAAGTATACTTTGCAATGTTGGTTAAATAGGCTACAGATATTTGAAGAAATCACTGAAAAACAGTCAATCCTTTGCTCAATTTCAGCCAATATCAGTAAAATAAATAAACTCCAGATAAGTGATGAAAAACAGTCCACCCATGTGTTCAGTATTTAGCCAATCATGGTTATGGCCTAGGGGTTAGAATACCTGACTTCCAATCTGGAGGTTGTTGGTTCAAACATAACTGTAGGCATCAGCAAATACTTTCATAGTATTTCCATCCGACCCCATTCACTTTCACTTTTTATCCAATCAAAATAATAAATAATAACTCCAGATAAGCGGTGTGGATGACGAAGACCAGCTTCTGGTGTCGGTGTGGTCATACCAGCACAATCCAGGCATCATGGGCCAGATTCTCCTCGCTCTCAACCAGAAAATACTCAAAACCTCTGACGATGTACTCCTTCTGATGCTCCGAAGGCCGGCTTATGTAAACCAGGTACCATCATTTTTATACGACCGTTCCGTTTTTTAAAAAACGGTACGTATTATGTTTTACCGCCGGGCGGGTGGGTGGGCAGGGCGGATGGACAGAAAAATGTGCATAGTTTCGTGTCACAAACTCCTTCCGTAAACCGTTCAGGGTAGATTCGATCGATCTGAAACTATGCACACGTCTTCTACACATATTGAAGATGTGCACCTTGGTGTTTTAATGCCCAATGAATATTTTTTCACAAAAATATCGCCTTTTTTAACTTACCCATTTTTTCTACATTTTTCAATACAATTATATATACGGTACAGAGTTTGTGTACACAACTCCTCCGAAACCGTTCAGTCAATCGATCTGAAACTATACACACGTCTTCTACACATATTGAAGATGTGCACCTTGGTGTTTTTCACCTTTTTAACATTTTTTCTACATTTTTGTATGCAATTCTATATAGGGTACAGAGTTTCTGTACACAACTCCTCTGAATCCGTTCAGTCGATCGATCTGAAACTATACACATGTCTTCGAGATGAAGATATAATGCTATACTGTTTCAAATTCTCATTAATGTTTCTTGCCTTGGTGACAGCTTCACATTTCTGTATCTTCGCTGTCTGGCCCATATTCGACGGGCGTATTTTGTGACTTACGGCACTCTTGTTTATTATGTCTCCCCCATGAATGGGGAGACAAATTGGTTTTGGCTTGGTTGTCTGTCCGTCCGTCTGTCTGTCCGAGCAACCAAGGGTGTAGAAGGGGCCATGGGGCGGAGCCTAACACAAAACACAAAAGAATCCTTTGATTTATTCCGTATCGCCCCTTATTCTGTTCATTACAAGGGGCCATCTCTTTGATCTAGAACAATGGAAATGGCCCCTTCTTCACTATTGGTGGGCCGTCCGTCCGTCTGTCCGTCCGAGCTTACAAATGGATACATAATTATGTGGCTAGGAGAACAATAGGTTATGTAATGTTCTTTGATTTTATGTGGCTAAAAATGGGTTTATGTGGCTACAGAACAATAGGGATGAACAAAGGAAAAGGTTAGGTTAGTCACATAAGTATCCATTTGTAGGAACGTCCGTCTGTCCGTCTGTCCGTCACAAAATTTGTGTCGTGCATATCTCCAAAAGTTTTTCAGTTACAGTCGTCAAACTTTACAGGAATACTTGTCATCGTGTGAAGTTGCGCACCCTGGGGTTTTTCGTGATGCGGATTCATCCTTGTTATTTTATCGGAGTTATGGCCCATTGACTTAGCGAAAACCTTGGGCATTTTCAACTTGTGTCACGCGTATCTCCAAATTATTTCAGTTAGAGTCGTGAAACTTTACAGGAATACTGGTCATCGTGTGAAGTTGCGCACCTGGGGTTTTAGATGCGGCGTCATCCCGTATTCACGGAGTTATGGCCCTTGACTTAGCGAAAAGTGGGGATTTTCAACTTGTGTCGCGCATATCTTCAAAAGTATTTCAGTTAGAGTCGCGAAACTGTACAGGAATACTGGTCATCGTGTGAAGTTGCGCACCTGGGGTTTTAGATGCAGATTCATCCAGTATTCACGGAGTTATGGCCCTTGACTTAGCGAAAATTGTGGATTTTCAACTTGTGTCGGTCGTATCTCCAAATGTATTTCAGTTAGAGTCGCGAAACTTTACAGGAATACTGGTCATCGTGTGGAGTTACGCACCTGGTGTTTTAGATGTGGATTCATCCAGTATTCACAGAGTTATGGCCCTTGACTTAGTGAAAAATGGGGATTTTCAACTTGTGCCGGTCGTATCTCCAAAAGTATTTCAGTTAGAGTCGCGAAACTTTACAAGAACACTGGTCATCATGTGAAGTTGCGCACCTGGTGTTTTAGATGCAGATTCATCCAGTATTGACGGCGTTATGGCCCTTGACTTAGTGAAAAGTTGGGATATTCAACTTGTGTCGCGCGTACACTATCTTCAAAAGTATGCAGAAACTACAAGGTAGCTACATATATGCTGTTGCTGCCTTAAATTCTACTTTTCCAAGTCCTGATAACATGCAGTGGTGGTATTGGGGGAGACATATGTTTTTGTCTGAAAAACAAACCTCTAGTTTCAATTAGAGTTGCGAAACTTTACAGGAATACTGGTCATCGTGTGAAGTTGCACACCTGGGGTTTTAGATGCGGATTCATCCAGTTTTCACAGAGTTATGGCCCTTGACTTAGTGAAAAGTGGGGATTTTCAAATTGTGTCGCGCGTATCTCCAAAAAGTATTTCAGAGTCGCAAAACTTTACAAGAATACTGGTCATCGTGTGAAGTTGCGCACCTGGTGTTTTAGATGCGGATTCATCCAGTATTGACGACATTATGGCCCTTGACTTAGTGAAAAGTGGGGATATTCAACTTGTGTCGCGCGTATGCAGAAAATACAAGGTAGCTACATATATGCTGTTGCTGCCTTAAATTCTACTTTTCCAAGTCCTGATAACATGCAGTGGTGGTATTGGGGGAGACATATGTTTTTGTCTAAAAAACAATCCTCTAGTATTTATTTTCTTTTTAGTCACAAACATACATGTTACATAATATGAAATATATACATGTGTTGTCTATGGAGTGTACATGACAGCAGGGTGCGAGTCCACTTTATTTCAATTATTTTAATAATGTACCGTACTGACCCTAAATATTTGTTTATTATTTGGAGAAACACATATATGAATTGCCCACAACAGTGAGCGTGCCAATATTTAGAGTTAGTATGGTAGTACTGATTTAATCACAATAACAATGTATTTGGATTCAATTTGGTTTGGGAAACCCCTAGCAAATTGTGTCCGAATATTTAGGCGTCCGAATATTTCGGGTTAGTATGGCAGTACAGATTTATAATCACAATAGCCAGATAAAAAATGTGGATACAATTTGTCCAAAAGTGAATTGGTCCGATCCGAATATACAGGGTTGGCTAATGTCACGCCAACAATATTACTGTCTGTTTCATGTCATAGAGATGCTACTGCTCAGAAAGCTAGTTTACATACAGCAGGTAATTTCACACCAAAAATACTACTGTCTGTTTCACATCATTCTACCAGTTTCTCCGCTGTTCTACTAATGTAGTGATGTTAAAACCAGCTGATGTACACCAGTACCCGATTTCATCAAAATTGCAAAGTATACTTTTCTAGCAAAGTATACTTTGAGGGAGTAATCATTTACTTTTCCCAAAATGCATTATTTCATACAGAACTAACTACTGCATATATTTGATGATTAGAAGTATGCAGAATTATTATACTGAATTTATTACATTATCACAGCCAAAATGGCTGTGATAATGTAATAAATTCAGTATAATAAAAATTAACAAATTTATCTTCAAATTGAAAATTTCTCCCTCAAAGTATACTTTGCTAGAAAAGTATACTTTGCAATGTTGGTGAAATAGGCTACAGGTAATGTCACACCAAGAGTTTTACTGGCTGCATGTTGTAATGGTTGGTATGGGAGTAGATTTCAAGAGTTACCGTTCGCAACTAGTACTCGGAAAGCCAGCTTTTGTACCATCCTCTCTCCAAGCCAGTCACCTGTGCTGACAGGACCGGTACATTCTCGTCTGATTGTGGCCTTGCTGTTGAACGGACATAAAACACGAACCACTCAATCCATCGTCGGTGTTTTCAGTTATTTCAGGGCTTGCTAGCATACGTGGATAAACTGCTGGACTGGAATGTTGACGGAACTAATCATAATGAGCCACTGGAGATAAAAAGTTTCACGCCACTTCTGTGAGTAAATAGAGGATCTTTCACCAGTGATGTTTTAATATGATATTTATTACACAGGTTGACTTATTTCATAAGAAACGAGGCTATGCCGATTTTCTTAGGGCAATTCCACAATTAATCGTGGGGGGCGGGGGCACTTTTTAGCTCACCTGAGCGAAGCTCATGTGAGCTATTGTTACCGCAATGTGTCCGTCGTCCATCGTCGTCCGTCTTCGTCCGTGAACATTTTCAAACGTCTTCTCCTCGGTAACCATTGGGTCTATAGTCACCAAACTTCATGGTCATGGTCCTTAGGTAGGGGATTACAAAATTGTTAAAATGACGTCATTACGTAATCCAAGATGGCCGCCATCTAAAAATAGTGCAAATTCTTAAAAAATCTTCTTCTCAAGAACCGCCAACCGGATTTCGACAAAACTTGGTAGGAATGATCGATCTACAATGCTCTTTCAAAGTTGTTAAAATGGTGACCCCGGGGTCAAAAATGGGCGTGGCCCGTGGGGTCAAATTGGGGTCAAATTTTATTTTTGACTGAATATGGTCATGTTATATATCAAATCGAAGGTATCAATGAGGCGATCACTGGTACATTTTTTGTCGAAATCGGATTGTTATGTCATCCAAGATGGCCGCCGAAAGGTCAAAAGGTCGTTCTTTTATTAGAGATTTCAAAATTCTTCTTCACATGAACCGCTTGGCCCATGGTAACCAAACTTAAAAGTTATGATCCATGGGTGAAGCTTTTTCAGATTTTTTAAAATGGAGGTCATTGCTAATCCAAGATGGCCGCCATCTAAAAATAGCATAAATTCTTAAAAAATCTTCTTCTCATGAACCGCTAGCCGGATTTCGACGAAACTTGGTAGGATCGATGTACATTGCTCTTTCAAAGTTGTTAAAATGGTGACCCTGGGGTCAAAAATAGGCGTGGCCCGTGGGGTCAAATTGGGGTCAAATTTTATTTTTGACCGAATATGGTCATGTTATATATCAAATCGAAGGTATCAATGAGGCGATCACTCTGGTACATTTAATCTGGGAGTAAAGAATGTGCAGTAACCGGTTACTGTGTATAGGAGGGAGTAAAGAATGTGCAGTAACTGGTTACTGTGTATAGGAGGGAGTAAAGAATGTGCAGTAACCAGTTACTGTGTAATGGAGGGAGTAAAGAATGTGCAGTAACTGGTTACTGTGTATAGGTGGGAGTAAAGAATGTGCAGTAACCGGTTACTGTGTATAAGAGGGCGTAAAGAATGTGCAGTAACTGGTTACTGTGTATAGGAGGGCGTAAAGAATGTGCAATAACCGGTTACTGTGTATAAGAGGGAGTAAAGAATGTGCAGTAACTGGTTACTGTGTATAGGAGGGAGTAAAGAATGTGCAGTAACTGGTTACTGTGTATAGGAGGGAGTAAAGAATGTGCAGTAACTGGTTACTGTGTATAGGAGGGAGTAAAGAATGTGTAGTAACCGGTTACTGTGTACTGATAGGAGGGAGTAAAGAATGTGCAGTAACCGGTTACTGTGTATATGAGGGAGTAAAGAATGTGCAGTAACTGGTTACTGTGTATAGGAGGGAGTAAAGAATGTGCAGTAACTGGTTACTGTGTATAGGAGGGAGTAAAGAATGTGCAGTAACTGGTTACTGTGTATAGGAGGGAGTAAAGAATGTGTAGTAACCGGTTACTGTGTACTGATAGGAGGGAGTAAAGAATGTGCAGTAACCGGTTACTGTGTATAGGAGGGAGTAAAGAATGTGTAGTAACTGGTTACTGTGTATAGGAGGGAGTAAAGAATGTGCAGTAACTTGTTACTGTGTATAGGAGGGAGTAAAGAATGTGCAGTAACTGGTTACTGTGTATAGGAGGGAGTAAAGAATGTGCAGTAACTGGTTACTGTGTATAGGAGGGAGTAAAGAATGTGCAGTAACTGGTTACTGTGTATAGGAGGGAGTAAAGAATGTGCAGTAACTGGTTACTGTGTATAGGAGGGAGTAAAGAATGTGCAGTAACCGGTTACTGTGTATAGGAGGGAGTAAAGAATGTGTAGTAACTGGTTACTGTGTATAGGAGGGAGTAAAGAATGTGCAGTAACTGGTTACTGTGTATATGAGGGAGTAAAGAATGTGCAGTAACTGGTTACTGTGTATAGGAGGAGTAAAGAATGTGCAGTAACTGGTTACTGTGTATAGAGGGAGTAAAGAATGTGCAGTAAACTGGTTACTGTGTATAGGAGGGAGTAAAGAATGTGCAGTTAACTGGTTACTGTGTATAGGAGGGAGTAAGAATGTGCAGTAAACTGGTTACTGTGTAATTAGGAGGGAGTAAAGAATGTGTAGTAACCGATTACTGTGTATAGGAGGGAGTAAAGAATGTGGTGTAACCGGTTACTGTGTATAGGAGGGAGTAAAGAATGTGCAGTAACCGATTACTGTGTATAGGAGGGAGTAAAGAATGTGGTGTAACCGGTTACTGTGTATAGGAGGGAGTAAAGAATGTGCGGTAACCGGTTACTGTGTGTAGGAGTGAGTAAAGAATGTGCTGTAACCGGTTATGTTAAAGGGGGGAGTAAAGAGTGCAATGGTGTATAGAGGGAGTAAAGAATGCAATAACGGTTAATGTATAGGAGGGATAAAAGAATGGCAGTAACTGTTATAGTAAAGTATAAGGAGTGTAGCAGTAACTGTGCAGTAACCGGTTACTGTGTATAGGAGGGAGTAAAGAATGTGCAGTAACTGGTTACTGTGTATAGAGGGAGTAAAGAAAATGTGCAGAACTGGTTACTGGTATCAGTAAGTATGTGCAGTAACTGGTTACTGTGTATAGGAGGGAGTAACGAATTCATAATGTTACTGTGTATAGGAGGGAGAAAAGAATGTGCATAACGGTTACTGTGTATAGGAGGGAGAAAAGAATGTGCGGGTTAACGGTTTACGTGTATAAGGAGGGAGTAAAGAATGTGCAGTAACTGGTTTACTGTGTATAGGAGGGAGTTAAAGAAGTGCAGTAACTGACTACTGTGTATAGGAGGGAGTAAAGAATGTGCATAACTGGACGTTACTGTGTATAGGAGGGAGTAAAGAAATGTGCAGTAACGGTTACTGTGTATAGGTGGGAGTAAAGAATGTTGCAATAACCGGTTACTGTGTATAGGAGGGAGTAAAAGAATGGTGCAGTAACTGGTTTACCTGTGTATAGGAGGGAGTAAAGAATTGTGCAGTAACTGGTTTTCTGTGTATAAGGAGGGAGTAAAGAATGTGCGTAAATGGTTACTGTGTATAGGAGGGGAGTAAAAGAATGAGCAGTAACTTGGTTTACTGTGTATAAGAGGGAGTAAAGAATGTGCAGTAACTGGTTACTGTGTTATAAAGGAAGGGAGTAAAGGAATGGAAGTAAACTGGTACTTGTGTTAGGAGGGAGTAAAGAATGTGCAGTAATGGTTACTGTGTATAAGAGGGGAGTAAAGAATGTGCCAGTAACTGGTTATGTGTATAGGAGGGAGTAAAGAATGTGCGTAAAACTGGTTACTTTGTATAGGAGGGGTAAAGAATGTGCTGTAAGGTTAACTTGGGTTGTGTAAGGAGGGAGTAAAAGAATGTGCAGTAACTGGTTTACTGTGTAAGGAGGGAGTAAAAAATGTTGCAGTAACCGGTTTACTGTGTTATAGGAGGGAGGCAAAATGAATGTGCAATAAAACCGGTTAATGTGTATAGGAAGGGAGTAAGAATGTGCAGTTAACGGTTATGTGTATAGGAGGGGAGTAAAAAAGGAGAATTGTGAGGTAAACTGGGTTAAAGGCTGTGGTATAGGAGGGAGTTAAAGAATGTGCAAGTAATGGTTTTACTGTTGTATAGGTAGGGAAAGGTAAAAAGGAATGTGTAGGTAAATGGTTACTGGTGTATAGGAGGGGGAGAAAGAATGTGCAGGTATAAACCGGTTACTGTGTATAGGAGGGAGTAAATGAATGTGCAGTAAACCGGTTAATGTGTATTAGGGGGAGCAAAGAAATGTGCTATAAACCGGTTACTGTGTATAGGAGGGAAGGTAAAGAATTGTGCAGTAACGGTTACTGTGTATAGGAGGGAGTAAAGAATGTGCAGTAACTGGTTACTGTGTATAGGAGGGAGTAAATACTTTTTTTAGCTTATTTTTTTCTCTCACTTATTAATGCTCTTTAGCTCACCTGAGCGAAGCTCATGTGAGCTATTGTTACTGCAATGTGTCCGTCGTCCGTCGTCGTCGTCCGTCGTCCGTCGTCCGTGAACATTTTCAAACATCATCTCCTCGGTAACCATTGGGTCTATAGTCACCAAACTTCATGGACATGGTCCTTAGGTAGGGGGATTACAAAATTGTGAAAATGACGTCATTGAGTAATCCAAGATGGCCGCCGTCTAAAAATAGCACAAATTCTTAAAAAGTCTTCTTCTCAAGAACCGCCAACCTGAATTCGTCAAAACTGGGTAGGAATGATCGATGTACATTGCTCTTTCAAAGTTGTTAAAATGGTGACCCCAGGATCAAAAATGGGCGTGGCCCGTGGGGTCAAATTGGGGTCAAATTTTATTTTTGACTGAATATGGTCATGTCATATATCAAATTGAAGGTATCAATGAGGCGATCACTCTGGTGCATTTCTTGTCGAAATTGGATTGTTATGTCATCCAAGATGGCCGCCGAAATGTCAAAAGGTCGTTCTTTTATTAGAGATTTCAAAATTCTTCTTCACATGAACCGCTTGGCCCATGGTAGCCAAACTTAAAAGTTATGGTCCATGGGTGAAGCCTTTTCAGATGGGTGAAGCCTTTTCAGATTTGTTAAAATGGAGGTCATCGCTAATCCAAGATGGCCGCCGTCTAAAAATAGCATAAATTCTTAAAAAATCTTCTCATGAACCGCTGGCCGGATTTCGACGAAACTTGGTAGGAATGATCGATTTACAATGCTCTTTGACCAAATATGCTCATGCCATATATCAAATTGAAGGTATCGATGAGGCGATTGCTCTGGTGCAATATTTGTCGGAATCGGATGATTATGTCATCCATGATGGCCACCAAAAGGTCGATTTATTCAAGAATTTGAACGTCTTTTTCTCAGGAACCACATGGCCGATGCTGGCCAAACTTCATAGGAAGTTAAGATCCTTGGGTGAAGCATTTTCAGATTTGGTAAAATGAGAGTCATCGCTTAATCCAAGATGACCGCCATCTAAAAATAGCACAATTTGTTTAAAACACATGAACTCAATGCATTCTCCTCTGGTGTTCATGGAGTCAGGTGAGCGAATTAGGGCCATCATGGCCCTCTTGTTTGTATATTTAATGTATTTATAGACCTCGGTCCGTTACTTCAACCTGTGCGTGATATATGTGGCCATCACTGGAGCTTTTGGGCTTTGTGACCGACCGGTGTAGATTCAGGTCAGACTGTGCATCCGTAGCATGTATGTCCATCAGCACAGTCTGATCAGGATCTGCACTGTTCGCCGTTCCATCAATGAAACAGCTGTCATACTTCTTAACAAGCAAAAAACATTGTTATCAGGCTATATGAGTGCGCTATTAGATCAGGAGAGCTACACTTGTCACAAATCAGATAAGCCCCGTTTCTCCAGTCACGGCCACAAATGTTGTTTATTTAAGGTTGTGTTTTCATCGGATTCTCCGTGCATACAGCCATGATCGCTACAGCAACTGCTTTCTCACTATCACAATACGCAGGTAAGCCCTATAGAACCACTCTAAACCACAGGCATTCTATAAATATGAACAAGGCTTCTTACTTTGGTCGGACACGACCTCGTATAATAACAAAATAACATGTTTAAATTGTAATTGTATTCCCCGGATGAAAGTCGGGGGATACTATGGATTTGACACCATTCCGCGTCCGCGTCCGACGCAGACACTTCTTGTCCGGAGCATAACTCGAACACCCTTTGGAATATTTTCATGAAACTTCACACATGCATAGACCACGACCCGAAGGTGTGTCGCGCACAAGAATGACAACTCTTACATAGCTAATTGTTTAGTTATCTCCCTTTTTTGTTTCGCGCACTGATTGAGCATAACTCGACCACCCTTTGGAATATTTTCATGAAATTTCACACATGCATAGACCACGACCCGAAGGCGTGTCGCGCACAAGAATGACAACTCTTGCGTAGCTAATTTTTTAGATATTTTTTCTGTTATCTGCATTTTTGTTTCGCGCACTGATTGAGCATAACTCGACCACCCTTTGGAATGGAATATGCATGAAACCTTCACATGCATAGACCACGACCTGAAGGTGTGTCGCGCACAAGAATGACAACTTGCATAGCTAATTTTTTAGTTATCTGCATTTTTTGTTTCACGCACTGATTGAGCATAACTCAAATATTTTCATGAAACTTCACACATGCATAGGCCATGACCCGAAGGTGTATCGCGCACAAAAATGACAACTCTTGCATAGCTAATTTTTTAGTTATCTATTTTTTTTTCGCGCACTCTACAAACTGGACAATAATGCATGAAGACCCGTTTTCTCGTGTGCTCTGTACACCTTACCTGTAGAGAGAACAATAGCCTTCTCCGGTTGAACAATAGTGACTGGGAGAACCATTCACCTGTGCATGTGCTAGCATGTGCAAATGTCCAGACTAACCACTAACTGACCACTAACTTATTACAGGTAATTTATACAGGTAAATTATTATATTACATTTCCGTAAACTGTGTTGACAATATTGTGGCAATATGTGGACATGTGCAGATATGATATATAGATAAATATAGGACTATTAAAAAAAATTCTGGGCTCCAGTAGCGAGCATTATTATTTTTAATTTTTAAACTTTTTTTTTCCATTTTTTTTTTCAAATTCTTTTTCAATTTTTAGCCAGGTTTTTGGAAAAAAAATCCAGGCTATTGGATTGGCGAAAGCCGGGCGGGCGGGCGGCGCGGCGCGGCGGTGGGCGGGCGGCGTCCACAATCAATGTTAAGTTTTCGTGTTTGAGTCCATTTCTTTGTTACTGTACCACCTGACCACCAAACTTTCACAGCTTCATAATCAAGGGGTGCCCACCACGTACGTATCACTATCCAACATGTTACTTTTTTTTTAACTTGACCCATTTTTTCCACGCAATCGACTTAGCCATTTTCAATGTTAAGTTTTCGCGTTTTCAATGTTAAGTTTTTTTTCGTGTTTAAGTCCATTTCTTTGGTACTGTACCACCTAGGACCACCAAACTTTCACAGCTTCATAATCAAGGGGTGCCCACAACATATCACTATCCAACATGTTACTTTTTTAGCCAGGTTTTTTGAAAAAAAATCCAGGCTATTGGATTGTCGAAAGCCGGGCGGGCGGGCGGCGGCGGGCGGCGGCGGGCGGGCGGGCGGCGTCCACAATCAATGTTAAGTTTTCGTGTTTGAGTCCATTTCTTTGTTACTGTACCACCTAGGACCACCAAACTTTCACAGCTTCATAACCAAGGGGTGCCTACCATATACAACTATACAACATGTGACCATTTTTAGCCAGGTTTTTGAAAAAAAATCCAGGCTATTGGATTGGCAAAAGCCGGGCGGGCGGCGGGCGGGCGGGCGGGCGGGCGGCGGGCGGGCGGCGCTGGGCGGTGCAGGCGGGCAGGCGGGCGGCGGGCGGCGTCCACAATCAATGTTAAGTTTTCGTGTTTGAGTCCATTTTTTTGTTACTGTACCACCTAGGACCACCAAACTTTCACAGCTTCATAATCAAGGGGTGCCCACCACATATTACTATCCAACATGTTACTTTTTTTTGAACTTGACCCATTTTTTCCGCGCAATCGACTTAGCCATTTTCAATGTTAAGTTTTCGCGTTTACAATGTTAAGTTTCGTGTTTAAGTCCATTTCTATGGTACTGTACCACCTAGGACCACCAAACTTTCACAGCTTCATAACCAAGGGGCGCCTACCACATAAAACTATCCAACATGTGACCATTTTGTTACCTTCACCTATTATTTCTACGTAATTGACTTAGCCATTTTCAACGTTAACTTTTTAACGTACGTCTGGTTAAATTTTTTGGTTAAAACTTTTTCGTTATACTATATATCTCTGCAACTGCTTCGCCCATTACCTTGAAACTTCACATGGGTGTTTATCATCGTCCATATTTTCATTCTAACCCCCAACCGTGCGGCCCCTTTGTGCGCAATGTCAAGGTCAAATTACTTTGAATTTATTTGTTAAAGTTTTTTCGTGTACTATATCTCTGCAACTGCTTCACCCATTACCTTCATACTTCACATGGGTGTTTATCATCATTGTCGCACCTGCTTGCGGAAAGCGCGATATCGTCGGCATTTTGGCATACGTCCGTCCGTACGTCCGTGTGTCCGGTTAAAGTTTTTTCGTTAAAGTTTTTCCATCTACTAATATCATTTTTTTAGTGTCCATGCCTCGCCCCAAGGCGCGACATGCAGGCCACGGCCATCTAGTCTACAAAAAGTGGGTATAATTATGTTATCCAAGTGTCCATGCTTGGAAAAAACCTGGCCTTCGTGGCTTTGCCTCGTTTCTTGTTTTACCTTCACCTATTATTTCTACGTAATTGACTTAGCCATTTTCAACGTTAACTTTTTAACGTACGTCTGGTTAAATTTTTTGGTTAAAACTTTTTCGTTATACTATATCTCTGCAACTGCTTCGTCTATTACCTTGAAACTTCACATGGGTGTTTATCATCATCCATATTTTCATTCTAACCCCCAACCGTGCGGCCCCTGTGCCCAATGTCAAGGTCAAATTACTTCGAATTTTTTTGTTAATTTTTTTTCGTGTACTATATCTCTGCAACTGCTTCACCCATTACCTTGATACTTCACATGGGTGTTTATCATCATTGTCGCACCCGCTTGCGGAAAGCGCAATATCGTCACCATTTTGAATACGTCCGTCCTCCGTCCGTACGTCCGTACGTCCATGTGTCCTGTTAAAGTTTTTTCGTTAAAGTTTTTCCATCTACTATATCTATTTTTTTAGTGTCCATGCCTCGCCCCAAGGCGTGTCATGTAGGCCACGGCCATCTAGTCTACAAAAAGTGGGTATAATTATGTTATCCAAGTGTCTATGCTTGGAAAAAACCTGGCCTTCGTGGCTTTGCCTCGTTTCTTGTTGTCTAGTAGCATAAGGTCGTAAGTGCTATATACAGACTATTATCATATAATAAAACAATTATTGACTAGTGAGCCATAGAATATAATCTGATATTCTATGGCTCACTAGTCAATAATTGTATAATATGTTTGGGCCAGTGAAAATTTCTTTCGGGCCCAGGCTCGAGGTCAAGGCGGGACAAGGCGAGGCATTTGATTCCGCGGAATTCTTGTTTACTTATCTCCCTTAGTTGTTTCATGCACTGATTTCGTGTCCGGAGCATAACTCGAATACACTTTGGAATATTTTCATTAAACGTCACACATGGATAGACCACGACCCAAAGGTGTGTTGCGCTCAAGAATGACAACTCTTGCATCGTTAATTTCTTAGTTATCTCCCTTTGTTGTTTCGTGCACTGATTTTGTGTCCGGAGCATAACTCGAACACCCTTTGGAATATTTTCATGAAACTTCACACATGCATAGACCGCGACCCTAAAGGTGTGTCACGCAAGAATGACAACTATTGCATCACTAATTTTTTAGTTATCTCCCTTTGTTTTTCCGCGCACTGATTTTGTCTCTGGAGCATAACTCAAACACCCTTTTTTCAAACTACTTGTGTATCTGGGGAGGGGGATACACATGCGCTTGTCGACAAGCGTCCATTTCTAGTTTTCTTTGCATTCTATGTATTTCTGCAGGATAAGGATTATTCTCAAATGCCACTACAATGTTGGCATAGAGCCTTAAACATAGAGGATATTCATATTTTTGCAACGAATATGACATATATATTCATCGAGTGGTGTGAAATGTCCATATTTCACGAGTGCCGTATGGCACTCGTGAAATATGGACATGTCACACCACGAGATGAACATATATGTCATATTCGTTGAAAAAATATGAATATTCTATTTATTATATACCGCTCCATGGAAATTAGCAGTTTTTTAGACTGTATACAGTAATGAATGTGTATTTGCAGTCGGGCACTGCAGGTGTGCGTTATGAATATAGATAGCGGAAGTAGTCGTATTTTCACCGGAAGTTGTTTATTTCATCCATGAGAACATATGGCTTTTATTTACATCGTATAACTATGTATTTCATGGGTAGGTATATAATAAATAGTATTCCTTTTGTTATCATGGTAACCGTTATGATACACGGTTGTGTCCAAAAATTAGCTATTCGATATTCTTTGCATAATTATGTTCTAACTATGCTATTTCAGCAAGATAACAATAATTCTCAAATGAACATGTGTACTTCCCGCCAAAATATTCACATTAACATTAATAAAATCGCGGAATTTGTTATGATATGAGGTCGTGTTCGACCAAAGCTAGAAGCCTTGTTCATATATATATAGTTATATCGATGAAAGCCATAACACGCCGAATGCCTGTGCTCTAAACATGACTCGCACACTCTCAGTATATGTTTAAATACAATAAAACTGACTGGATATTTTTAGGTATATTTAACCCTTACGACGCTGAATTAAATATGTTTGTCTGCTGTTTATTTTTTATTTTCCATTTTCTCGTCAAAAAACATGTTTTGGCAACACTTTAGAATCATTTCCAATGGAAATGATTCTAAAGTGCTGTCAAACCATGTTTTTTGACGAGAAATTAAACAAAATATAATATAAAAGCAGACAGCAGTTTATGTTTACCCTCATTCTAAGGGTTAACGTATTTTTAGCCAGGTTTTTTAAAAAAAAATCCAGGCTATTGGATTGGCGAAAGCCGGGCGGGCGGGTGGGCGGGCAGCGTCCACAATCAATGTTAAGTTTTCGTGTTTGAGTCCATTTCTTTGTTACTGTACCACCTAGGACCACCAAACTTTCGCAGCTTCATAATCAAGGGGTGCCCACCACATATTACTATCCAACATGTTACTTTTTTTTTAACTTGACCCATTTTTTCCGCGCTGTCGACTTAGCCATTTTCAATGTTAAGTTTTCGCGTTTACAATGTTAAGTTTTCGTGTTTAAGTCCATTTCTTTGGTACTGTACCACCTAGGACCACCAAACTTTCACAGCTTCATAACCAAGGGGTGCCTACCACATACAACTATCCAACATGTGACCCTTTTTTGTTATACTATATCTCTGCAACTGCTTCGCCCATTACCTTGAAACTTCATCGTCCATATTTTCATTCTAACCCCCAGCCGTGCGGCCCCTGTGCGCAATGTCAAGGTCAAATTACTTTGAATTTATTTGTTAAAGTTTTTTCGTGTACTATATCTCTGCAACTGCTTCACCCATTACCTTCATACTTCACATGGGTGTTTATCATCATTGTCGCACCCACTTGCGGAAAGCCGGTTAAAGTTTTTTCGTTAAAGTTTTTCCATCTACTATATCTATTTTTTTAGTGTCCATGCCTCGCCCCAAGGCGCGACATGCAGGCCACGGCCATCTAGTCTACAAAAAGTGGGTATAATTATGTTATCCAAGTGTCCATGCTTGGAAAAAACCTGGCATTCGTGGCTTTGCCTCGTTTCTTGTTATACAACAGTTTAACAAAAACAGTAGGTATTATGTTTTACCACATGACGGACATAAGGACTGCAGAGTGTGTGTACACTACTCATCTAAGACCACTCAGTCAATCAATCAGTAGCCTATTTCATCAACATTGCAAAGTATACTTTCCTAGCAAAGTATACTTTGAGGGAGAATTTTTCAATTTTAGAATAAATTTATTAATTTTTAGCCAGGTTTTTTGAAAAAAAATCCAGGTTATTGGATTGGCGAAAGCCGGCGGGCGGGCGGCGCGCGGGCGGAGCGGGCGTGCAGGGCGGCGTCCACAATTCAATGTTAAGTTTTCGTGTTTGAGTCCATTTCTTTGTTACTGTACCACCTAGGACCACCAAACTTTCACAGCTTCATAATCAAGGGGTGCCCACCATATCACTATCCAACATGTTGCTTTTTTTTTAACTTCCACCCATTTTTTCCGCGTAATCGACTTAGCCATTTTCAATGTTAAGTTTTCGCGTTTACAATGTTAAGTTTTCGTGTTTAAGTCCATTTCTTTCGTACTGTACCACCTAGGACCACCAAACTTTCACAGCTTCATAATCAAGGGGTGCCCACCACATATCACTATCCAACATGTTACTTTTTTTTTTAACTTCACCCATTTTTTCCGCGCAGTCGACTTAGCCATTTTCAATGTTAAGTTTTCGCGTTTACAATGTTAAGTTTTCGTGTTTAAGTCCATTTCTTTGGTACTGTACCACCTAGGACCACCAAACTTTCACAGCTTCATAATCAAGGGGTACCCACCACATATCACTATCCAACATGTGACCATTTTTTTACCTTCACCTATTATTTCTACGTAATTGACTTAGCCATTTTCAACGTTAACTTTTTAACGTACGTCTGGTTCGAGTTTTTTGGTTAAAACTTTTTTCGTTATACTATATCTCGGCAACTGCTTCGCCCATTACCTTGAAACTTCACATGGGTGTTTATCATCGTCCATATTTTCATTCTAACCCCCAACCGTGCGGCCCCTGTGCGCAATGTCAAGGTCAAATTACTTTGAATTTATTTGTTAAAGTTTTTTGTGTAACTAATATCTCCTTGCAATGGGTACTTATACCTCTGCAACTGCTTAACCCAATACCTTCATACTTCACATGGGTGCTTATCATCATTGTCGCACCTGCTTGCGGAAAGCGCGATCCTGTGCCCAATGTCAAGGTCAAATTACTTTGAATTTTTTTGTTAAAGTTTTTTCGTGTACTATATCTCTGCAACTGCTTCACCCAATACCTTGATACTTCACATGGGTGTTTATCATCATTGTCGCACCTGCTTGCGGAAAGCGCGATCCTGTGCCCAATGTCAAGGTCAAATTACTTTGAATTTTTTTGTTAAAGTTTTTTCGTGTACTATATCTCTGCAACTGCTTCACCCAATACCTTGATACTTCACATGGGTGTTTATCATCATTGTCGCACCTGCTTGCGGAAAGCGCGATCCTGTGCCCAATGTCAAGGTCAAATTACTTTGAATTTTTTTGTTAATGTTTTTTCGTGTACTATATCTCTGCAACTGCTTCACCCAATACCTTGATACTTCACATGGGTGCTTATCATCATTGTCGCACCTGCTTGTGGAAAGCGCGATCCTGTGCCCAATGTCAAGGTCAAATGACTTTGAATTTTTTTGTTAAAGTTTTTTCGTGTACTATATCTCTGCAACTGCTTCACCCAATACCTTGATACTTCACATGGGTGCTTATCATCATTGTCGCACCTACTTGCGGAAAGCGCGATCCTGTGCCCAATGTCAAGGTCAAATTACTTTGAATGTTTTTGTTAAAGTTTTTTTGTGTACTATATCTCTGCAACTGCTTCACCCAATACCTTGATACTTCACATGGGTGTTTGTCATCATTGTCACACCTGCTTGTGGAAAGCGCGATATCGTCAGCATTTTGGCATACGTCCGTCCGTTCGTCCGTGTGTCCGGTTAAAGTTTTTTGGTTAAAGTTTTTCCATCTACTATATCTATTTTTTTAGTGTCCATGCCTCGCCCCAAGGCGCGACATGCAGGCCACGGCCATCTAGTCTACAAAAAGTGGGTATAATTATGTTATCCAAGTGTCTATGCTTGGAAAAAACCTGGCCTTCGTGGCTTTGCCTCGTTTCTTGTTATTATACTGAATTTATTACATTATCACAGCCAATTTTGGCTGTGATAATGTAATAAATTCAGTATAATATTTCTGCATAGTTTTAATCATCAAATATACACATTCGTTAGTTCTGCATGAAATAATGCATTTCGGAAAAATCTATGATTGCTCCCTCAAAGTATACTTTGCTAGGAAAGTATACTTTGCAATTTTGATGAAATCGGCTACTGAACCTGTACACACGTCTTCTACACATATTGAAGATGTGCACCTTGATGTTATTATGCCGAAAAAATATTTTTAACCAAAATATCGCCTTTTTAAATTAGCCATTTTTTCTTCATTTTTGTTTGCAATATATAGTATAAAATATAATTTCTGCTTTACATGTCTCTACCTAAATTAGTATACCTATCACAACAAGAGGAAGAAATAATGCTCTAGATTTTCAAATTCACATTAAGGTTTCTTGCCATGGTGACAGCTTCAATTTTCTGAATCTTCGTTGTCTGGCAAATATTCGACGGGCGTATTTTGTGACTTACGGCACGCTTGTTAGACCTTGGTATGTACTTCAACCTTTGAAAGGTCGCTGATATAATTAGCCATTAATTAGCCATTATTAATGCTTTTCGTCTGTCATCCGTCCTTCGTCCGTCATCTTCTGAACCGCTTGGCTAATATGGACCAAACTTGTCTATAGGATGGTGTATGTGTTACTCCTTTTCCTAATTGTTAAAATTAATGTTGTCACATATCCAAGATGGCCGCCCTGGAAAAGTAGGTAAAATTCGTAAAAAATTCTTCTTCTCACCAACCACCAGACCGAGTTCGACGAAACTTGGCAGGAATGATCGATGGTCAACTTGGTACAATACTCTTTTAAAATTGTTAAAATCGTGACTCCGGGGTCAAAAATGAGTGTGGCCCGGGTGGTCAAATTTTATTTTTTACACAATATGGTTGCATCATATATCAATTAAATATAAAATCGCCGAACTGTAAAAACATCATCCTTTTATTTGAGATTTCAAACGTCTTCTTTACAAGAACCGGTTGGCCAATGGTAGCCAAACTTCACAATTATGGTCCTTGTGTGAAGCTGTGTCAGATTTGTCAAAATAGTGGTCGTAGCTAATCCAAGATGGCCGCCATCTAAAAATAACACATAGTCTTAAAAATCTTCTTCTTTCGAACCGCCGGACGGATTTCGACAGAACTTGGCAAAAATAACTGATGTACAAAGCTCTTTCAAAGTTTGTTAAAATTATGACCCCAGGGTCAAAAATGGGCGTGGCCCGTGGTGTCAAAGAGGGGTCAAATTTCATTTTTGACCGAATATGATCATGTCTGGGGGCATTGTCACTGCCATTTTTATGAAGGTGAATATAGTATGTGACTGGCACCAGATCAGGATAATGTGGTTGTGACTGGAGAAATGGGGTTTATCAGTTTTGCGACCAATGTAGATCCAGATCAGCCTGTGCATCCGCACAGTCTGATCAGGATCTGCACTGTTCGCCAGTCCGTCACTGAAACACCAGCTACAGGATCTACACTGGTCACAAATGATATTGGCTAATGCCATCCAGTCACTCAGCCACAAAAATTACCATGTCTGTATGTTATCATGATGCTTGTGTTCAGGAGGATGTTGGAGCGGTTTCTGGTTGTCATCCACAACTGTGTGCGGGACATTGACCTCAACGGCCATGCACACAATCTCAACTATGTAAGTGTTGTTTAAAATTCGATGTCCATTGATTACCGTAATACTCGGACATCATTTGTTTTGCTTATCACTCATGTACATGGTGTGTTAAATGCTGTCCACATATTTAGGGTTATTACGGTAATCGATGGAATTTTAAATCTTTATAGCCCAACACACGAAGCTTAGGACAAGGGTATATATAGGAGTCAGCTTGTCTGTCGGTTGGGCTGTCTGTCGGATGGTCAGTCTGTGTAATTTTGTTTCCGCTCTATATCTTCTAAACCGATATGAATGATTTCCCGCAACTGTTTGACATGATGTGTCACGTTCAATACCCACGTACGTACATCCAAGGTCAAGGTCAACCTTAGAGGTCAAAAGTAAAACTGTGCAGGAGCTTTTGTTTCCGCCAAATATCTTCAAAACCAATGATTTGATTTTCATCAATTTTATTTTCTTATGACTCATTTGAATCAGAAAATATGATGCAAATCTATATTTAAATATTTTTATAATTAATCTAATTTATCACTTTCTGTGCATATCTCAGAAACAATGCCTTTAAAAAATTAACATACGTTACATATTTGTCGTTACAGATTTGTCGAGTGTCGCTGCTGCTCCTGCGTTACCTGGATCTACCTCACGATGCGGTAAGTTTCCACACGTTTATCCCACACGTTTGTCTCACAGTTTATCCCACATGTTATCCGACACGTTTATCACACACGTTTATCACACACGTTTTTTTCCCACATGGCCACACTTTATCCCACATGTTTATCCCACACGTTTTCCCACACATTTTTCCTACACGTTTATCCCACACATTTATCCCACACATTTATCCCACACGTTTAGCTCACACGTCCATGACACACATTTATCACACACATTTACATCACACTTATCCCACATGTTTATCTCGCATGTTTATATCACATGTTTATCCCACATGTTTATCTCACATGTTTATATCACATGTTTATCCCACTCGTTTATCTCACATGTTTATATCACATGTTTATTCCACACGTTTATCTCACATGTTTATATCACATGTTTATCCCACACGTTTACCCCACACATTTAACCCACACGTTTATTACACACATTTATCCCACATTTTTATCTCACACGTTTATCCCATACGTTTATCACACATGTTTATCCCACATGTTTATCCCACACATTTATCTTGCGTGTTTCTAGATATATTGTGTGTTGTGGTGTCATTCTAGATATTTTGTGTGATGGTGTGTTGTGGCGTCATTCTAGATATATTGCATGGTGGTGCCTTGTGGTGTCTGGCGTCATTCTAGATATATTACATGTTGGTGCCTTGTGGCATCATTCTAGATATATTGTGTGATTGTTGTGTTGTGGCGTCATTCTAGATATATTACATGTTGGTGCCTTGTGGCATCATTCATGATATATTCTACATGTTTGAACATTATCATGATTATGTGATGGCACTTTGTGTATTTGAGATGGTGCTGTGTTGTGTCATTATAATTATAAATGTTTGAACATTACGTAATGCCACTTTGTATATTGCGAGATGATGTTGTGTCATTATATATTGTAAATGTTTGAATAATATGTAATGGCACTTTGTATATTGCGAGATGGTGCTGTGTTGTGTCATTATAATTCTAAATGTTTGAACATTACGTAATGCCACTTTGTATATTGCGAAATGATGTTGTGTTGTGTAATTCCAGATATACTGCTACATGTTTGAGCATTACCTAGCGGTGGTTAATGACGTCATCGACAGTCCGGTGGATGACAATACAAAGATGATGGCGTTGCACCTCCTACACACAACCTGTCGGGCCAGCCAACAGCTCAAGGCCGTCATTGGGGGAAAACTTGGTACAACTGAGGTAAACCATATGGGGGAAACTTGGTACAACTGAGGTAAACCATATGGGGGAAACTTGGTACAACTGAGGTAAACCATAGGGGGGAAACTTGGTACAACTGAGGTAAACCATAGGGGGAAAACTTGGTACAACTGAGGTAAACCATATGAAACTTGGTAAACTGAGGTAAACCATTGGGAAACTTGGTACAACTGAGGTAAACCAGGGGGGAAACTTGGTACTGAGGTAAACCATTGGGGGAAACTTGGTACACTGAGGTAAACCATATGGGGGAAACTTGGTACAACTGAGGTAAACCATAGGGGGAAACTTGGTACAACTGAGGTAAACCGTATGGGGGAAACTTGATACAACGGGGGTAAACCATAGGGGGGAAAGGAAACTTGGTACAACTGAGGTAAACCATTGGGGAAACTTGGTACAACTGAGTAAACCATTGGGGGAAACTTGGTACAACTGAGGTAAACCATAGGGGGGAAACTTGTACAACTCGAGGTAAACCATTGGGGGGAAACTTGGTACAACTGAGGTCCAATATTGGGGGAAACTTGGTACAACGTGTACAACTATACATTGGGGGAAACTTGGTACAACTGAGGTAAACCATAGGGGGGAAATTGGAAAACTTGGTACAACTGAGGTAAACATTGAGGGGGGAAACTTGGTACAATTGATGGTACACTAGGGGGGGATGGTAAACAATAGGGGGGTTGGTTAAACATGAATACAATATGATTGGTAAACAATATGGGGGAAACTTGTATACAACTGAGGTAAACCATAGGGGGAAACTTGGTACAACTGAGGTAAACCAACAAGTACACTAGGGTAAAAGGGGGAAACTTGGTACAACGAGGTAAACCATAGGGGGAAACTTGGTCAACTAGGTAAACATGGAAACTTGGTACAACTGAGGTAAACCATAGGGGGGAAACTTGGTACAACTGAGGTAAACCATTGGGGGAAACTTGGTACAACTGAGGTAAACCATTGGGGAAACTTGGTACAACTGAGGTAACAAATTGGGGGGAAACTTGTACTTACTGTAAACCGTAACACTTGATACAACGGGGGTAAACATAGGGGGTGGGGAAACTTGTACAACTGAGGTTAAACATAGGGGAAAACTTGGTACAACTGAGGTAAACCATATGGGGGAAACTTGGTACAACTGAGGTAAACCATATGGGGGAAACTTGGTACAACTGAGGTAAACCATAGGGGGGAAACTTGGTACAACTGAGGTAAACCATAAGGGGGAAACTTGGTACAACTGAGGTAAACCATAGGGGGGAAACGCCAATACGACCTTATCTGGAGCTCTGGTCCAATGGTAAACTGGAAGTGGGAGGCCCGAATGTCCGACTATAAAAGAGTAAAACAACAACTGTTTTTACTTTTTTATTCGAAGCTTCAAATCTCCTCTTCCTTTCGAGGGCTTGGAGCAAAACTAGTCCAACTTCATTTTTTCAGAAAATTATTTTTTTTACACATTTTTAATAATTGGGTTAAAATACACGTTCTGTGAAAAACTTGATACAACGGGGCTAAACCATAGGAGGGAAACTTGGTACAACTGAGGTAAACCATAGGGGGAAAACTTGGTACAACTGAGGTAAACCATATGGGGGAAACTTGGTACAACTGCGGTAAACCATATGGGGGAAACTTGGTACAACTGAGGTAAACCATAGGGGGGAAACTTGGTACAACTGAGGTAAACCATAGGGGGGACACTTGGTACAACTGCGGTAAACCATATGGGGGAAACTTGGTACAACTGAGGTAAACCATATGGGGGAAACTTGGTACAACTGAGGTAAACCATAGGGGGGAAACTTCGTACAACTGAGGTAAACCATAGGGGGGGACACTGGTACAACTACGGTAAACCATATGGGGGAAACTTGGTACAACTGAGGTAAACCATATGGGGGAAACTTGGTACAACTGAGGTAAACCATAGGGGGAAACTTGGTACAACTGAGGTAAACCATAGGGGGAAACTTGGTACAACTGAGGTAAACCATTGGGGAAATTTGGTACAACTGAGGTAAACCATAAGGGGGAAACTTGGTACAACTGAGGTAAGCCATAGGGGGAAACTTGGTACAACTGAGGTAAACCATTGGGGGAAAGTTGGTACATGAGGTAAACCATGGGGGGGATACTTGGTACAACTGAGGTAACCCATTGGAGGAAACTTTGTACAACTGAGGTAAACCATAGGGGGGAAACTTGGTACAACTGAGGTAAACCATATGGGGGAAACTTTGTATAACTGAGGTAAACCATAAGGGGGAAACTTGGTACAACTGAGGTGAACCATAGGGGGGAAACTTGGTACAACTGAGGTAAACCATTGGGGGAAATTTGGTACAACTGAGGTAAACCATGGGGGGATACTTGGTACAACTGAGGTAAACCATTGGAGGAAACTTGGTACAACTGAGGTAAACCATTGGGGTAAAACTTGGTACAACTGAGGTATAGTGGGGAAACTTGGTACAACTGAGGTAAACCATAGGGGGGATACTTGGTACAACTGAGGTAAACCATAGGGGAAAACTTGGTATAGCTGAGGCAAACCATTGGGGGGAAACTTGGTATAACTGAGGTTAACCATTGGGGGAAAACTCGGTACAACTGAGGTCAACCATAGGGGGAAACTTGGTACAACTGAGGTAATGCATACGGGGGAAGCTTGGTACAACTGAGGTAAACCACAGGGGAGAAACTTGGTACAACTGAGGTAAACCAGAGGGGAGAAACTTGGTACAACTGAGGTAAACCAGAGGGGAGAAACTTGGTACAACTGAGGTAAACCATAGGGGGAAGCTTGGTACAACTGGGCAAATCATAGGGGGAATACGGGGGAATCTTGGTACAACTGAGGTAAACCATTGGGGGGAAACTCGGGTCTCACGGAACAGTGGGCGGCTAGCTTTAAAAAGGGGTGGAAGATTTTCTATATACTTCACTACCGACCCTGCAAGTTACACCAGTGTGTCTGGAAAAATAGGTTTATGAATATTCCTTGACTTTGCGAGTTGACTAGGTGTATTTTTTAGAGTATTTCATAATTCTACGAAACTGAATGTTAGCTCCGGTTGATTTTGACATCTTGGAAAATGGCGCATGCTATGCTGTCTCGCCGGTATGGTTTCGCGTCGATATAGGGTGGACGATTTTCTATATACCGTAAAGATTCTAATAGACGCCCATGCTCTAATAGACGCCCAACCCCCACTTTTTACGTTGAAAATGACACATTTTTTGGCCGATTTTCACGAAATTAGTGCCTCTACTAAACGCCCAGTACCGACTTGAAACAAAATCGGAGCTAATTGTCCAACTAGATTTTTTTTCTTTCCATTATTTCGAAAGCAATTTCCTTTAAAATCGGTGAAAAAAACATAATTGCTACTTTCACTTTCAAAAGCGGAAGCGAAATTCGACTGTTTCCGGTGTCACAGTAAATTCCTCATCAGCAGTAGCTATTTGCACGGACACAGGTTGATCAGAATTTACACGGTTATGGAGATGCCATTTTCAAAGCATCTCAAACCCATCTCGTATAATATGGGTGAAATTGACATCATGTTGGATTGTTGGCCGATATTTCCTAGGAGATAAAATAAATATGGCTTGTTCAGGATGTGGTCGTGGGCCGAAATTAATCGCACTGATTCGGACCTAAACGTCCATGGGCCGAAACATCCATGGTCCGAAACGCTGACAGTCCGAAACGTCCGTAGGCGTAACTCTGATAAGCATTAATGATTGACGCTGTCTTGATATACATTACCATTAAATTTAACATTTCTACCGACTGTACCATATATAATGACCAGAGTGGGCTGAAACGTCTTGGCCCAAATGTTTATAAACTGACAGACAGTACAATCAAGTCTGGCGTTCGAGAGTAGCGTCCCTTAGTTATGTTTTTGTTCAGATAGCAGAACATCGTATACTTTTTTATCATTTTCCCTTTGCTGAATAACCCTTGCCTCTATTAAACGCCCACCCTGGACTTCGGAGCCAGTGGTGATTCTAATAGACGCCCGGGCGTCTATTAGAATTTTTACGGTACTTCACTACCGACCCTGCAAGTTACACCAGTGTGTCTAGAAAAATAGGTTTATGAATATTTCTTGACTTTGCGAGTTAACTAGGTGTATTTTTTAGAGTATTTCATAATTGTACGAAACTGAATGTTCGCTTCGGTTGATTTTGACATCTTGGAAAATGGCACATGCTATGCTGTCTCGCCGGTATGGTTTCGCGTCAGAATTTAAGGTATTTTTCGGGCATTTGTAGCGAAAATTGCGAAAATTTGAGGTGGTTATGACCCTGCTTTGGAATCATTTTCAGGAAATGGTGTGGTGTTACAAGTGATAGAACAAGACATAACAAAGTCTCTGTGCCTCAGGTTTTCATGAGAACAATTCCAACAAATTCAGTCGTGTTGAAATTTCTGGCCAAAAATAGGGTGGGGTAACTTTGTGAAAAATTAATTACCCTCATCGGATGCGGTTACTGCATTTTTATTTTGGCGCGCGATTTGTACTTGATTTGCGAGTATTTTTCAATACTTGTCACAAGAGCCTCCTTAACTGATTGTGAGAGGCGGTGATTTTTATAAGTTGCGCGCCGCCCTCAGAAAAGCAGTCAATTTTGGCTATTTTCAACTGTCCTGTGATGCCTTGGTACAACTGGGGAAAGTTTGGTACAACTGAGGTAAACTTGGTACAACTGAGATAACCGGCATGACAGTCTCCCTGAAACGCTTCCCACCGGCGAACATATCTGGTGAAATTTTCCTGGTCCGCAGAGCTCCAGATAAGTTTTAAAGAGTACTATACCCCCAGATTTCAAGTTCAATGCGTATTTTACTTTTACAAATGTATTATTGATTTCCTTGCGTATTAAACATGTTAAATAGGGAACAAATGATAAAAAATAAAACAAATTTAAAAATTCACTTAATTGAGCTGGAAAAAGCAAACACAGTTTTGCTTTTTGCAGCTCAACTAAGTAAATGTTCAACTTTCAACAGTATTTTTTACACTACTTAATTTGAAATCAATGTGTATTTTCACATTGCTGTGGGTATTTTGTGCTCCAGTTTTTGATAATCAATGCGTAATCTGCTAAAATAAGTGTAAGAAACGCCAATACGACCTTATCTGGAGCTCTGGTCCAATGGTAAACTGGAAGTGGGAGGCCCGAATGTCCGACTATAAAAGAGTAAAACAACAACTGTTTTTACTTTTTTATTCGAAGCTTCAAATCACCTCTTCCTTAAAGTTTGGTATACCCATTTCTGGTTTTATGCTGCTAGCTAGCCTTACTTATTTGACTGATATACTTAAAAGCTCTTAAATTTGACACAAAATCCATTTTATTTTTATAACTGTTTTTTTTCGGTCTGGTAAATTTTTGTAAAATTTCAAGTTTATGTCCTGTAAAGTTTTGGCAGTTTCGTGGAGACTGGGATGGTTATTTATGGTATATGGAGACTGGGGTAATCAACAAATCAATCAATCAACCAATTCGTTCAATGAAATCATCTTAATTGAGCCATCATCGGATATACCAATCAATCTAACCATCCATCCATCGATCCGTCCATCCGTCTGAGCCTCCCCTCCCCCCACCCGCCTGCCAGCCCGTCCTAACCCTAAATCATCACTGATTTGTTTATTTCATTTATAGCTTGTATATTTGTTAGACGAATATAAAATTATTTGATTTGTATATGGATATATGCCACTCGTTCTGCCGCACAACGATATTGTGCACATAAAGTCGTGCAATATCATACACTACGAACTTGTGCATACGAGGTGCAGTCATAACGTTCTTGGACTTTCTTGAAAAAATGTTTAATATACCTGCCACATTATTCACCTTTATATGGCATTCACATCTGGTCAAATTGAATTGATTTGAAAATAAGGATATATTTTGGACAATCCGTTCACAAGTAATGCGTAGCTGTAGCAATGAAATAACGTCCCTATAGAGCAGTTGAAAAATAAAAAATTTCATAAAATACCTGTATTTCGAGTTTCATAGTTGTGCGGATTATATGGTGCATGACCAGTGTTCCAGATAAGCTGCGTATTTGCTTATATATCCAATTACAATTGCCAAAAACACAATTGAAATCAGAAGTAGCGAGTATTAAAAAGCAATGCAAATTTTATGGTACCTTTATCGTGCTGCAGAAAACAATAAACAGACCACAACTATAGCATATTTTTCTTATTTTCCGTGAAAAACACATCTTGGTAGACAATTCTAATGAAATGCCAAGACATGTTGGACATTTCGACGACAACTATTCAACAAATTATTGCTGTCTGTTGCTGTGTAAACAGTAGTGTGATTTTATTTGACCCAATTAACATTTTGAAATACCCAATTGCTTCAGAAATGATGGAGTGACAATACTCAATTACTAATTCCCTATCTGTAGCCTATTTCATCAACATTGCAAAGTATACTTTACTAGCAAAGTATACTTTGAGGGAGTAGTCATTTATTTTTCCTGAAATGCATTATTTCATATAGAACTAACAAATGCATATATTTCATGATTACAAGTAAGCAGAATTATTATACTGAATTTATTACATTATCACAGCCAAATTGGCTGTGATAATGTAATAAATTCAGTATAATAAAAATTAATAAATTTATCATAAAATTGAAAATTTCTCCCTCAAAGTATACTTTGCTACTAAAGTATACTTTGCAATGTTGATGAAATAGGCTACTGGAGTCTGCCTGACACTAACTGTATTGCTCATTATACCATGGGAATATCTGAACTATGTAATTTCGACTTCGTTCGTTTGAAAACGAACGTATTATGTAACACGGATGCAGCTAGTGCAGGAAATTAGAAGTAAAAAACTGTGAAGTCGCATCGATGGACGGAGCAACGTTCCGCTGTTATTTCCTGTTTGCCTGCATATTGACTTTAACTCAGATTTGTGCATTCTGATACCGTGGCAAAATTTTGTCGCAACATGTATGTTGATATTTGTACAGGTTTTTAATCCATGACGGATAGCATCAAGTGTTGAATGACATTATAATGTACGAGAACAAAAGGTAACCAAACATTGTAAGTACAGCATCTATGTAAGTGGCACTCCGTCGAAATTTATTATAACATTGGATGAAAATGCTTTAAACATACAATGAAACACTTTACAGTACAATAGAAATCTACTTATTATAACTAGACGGTGCATATGCGAAAGCTAATTTGGCTTGCGGACAGCGTTTCGAACGCCACTGAAACAATGCTATTAAATCATTATGTAACGTTAGACGACGTCAATCTGCTCCGTGCTGACGTAGATGCCTGCGAATAAATGACTACTTTACGAGGTATTGTGATTTACTTCTTGGAAATGATATGTTATTGTTTGCACAAATGAACCAGCTTTCTAATGACATATTCTAGTGCACTCTATAAATATCACGCAATCTGATTGGCTGATGGTCATACATTACAGGTATATCATTGTTGATGAACGGTCGCTCAATATGTTTTCCTACGCCAGTAGTAAAGGAGTGCATTAGAAATAGGTTAACCGCATTGTAATTTTGAAATTTGCGGCGTATATCAGAAAATGATAGGTCGGAAAACATGTTTAATGGCGACGCTAGCGCGTCGCCATTAAACAGATTTTCCGACCTATCATTTTCTGATATACGCCGCAAATTTCAAAATTACATCACAGTTAACACTATATTTCACAACCGATTTGAACAAATGGTTCTTCAGATATAAGCAAAGTCCTATACATATGTAACTTTTTGGCTGCACCTCGTATATTCACAAACGAATATTAACCTATAATTATTGATTGATTGCTTGATTTATCACCTCAGTCAGCTGATTGCTCAATTAAGAAGATGTATTTAAATGATTGTATTGATTGATTGTTTCTTGATTGATTGGTTGGTGGTAAGGCGGGCAGGAACTATTTTACGATGTGAAACGTGTAACGGCAGTGACCAATATGAACTCACGAGACGTCAATATGGAAAAATATTGGCGGCTTGCGTTCTATTGTGTTTCAATGAGAAACGGAAGTATGTTTTTAAAATTTCAGTTACTGCTGAGTTTGATCGATGACCGTGTATCGGAGGTGGGGGATACAGATGAAATTTTAGAGAAACTCTGGAGTGTTTTGTGGACACTAACAGGTAACAGATATTTAGGCGCCTGTTCGTTTCGCATTTACATGCGCATGTTTTAGGTTTATATAAACATTGCGAAAACAATATTTATGCACCCCCTCCCCTTGAAGGATTACTAAAATAGTTCAACACAGTATACCTGTGGACAATTGCCACACATCCATGCTGCCCTTAATATGACCTTGACCTTGACTACTTTGAACTTTTTCCCACATTAAGAAGTTCGCCGGAGTTTCTCAATTCTATCATAACGTCTATATTCCATGAAGGATTTCTTAAATATTTCAACACATCATACTTGTGGACAAATGCCACACATCCATACTGCTCTTAATATGACCTTGACCTTTTGACCTTGTCAACTTTGAACATTTTCCCACATTAAGAAGTTTGCCGGAGTTTGTCAATTCTGCCATAACTTCTATATTCCTTGAAGGAGTACTTAAATATTTCAACACAGCATACTTGTGGACAAATGCCACACATCCAGGCTGCCCTTAATATGACCATGACCTTGACAACTTTGAATTTGTTCACACATTTATAAGTTCGCCGCAGCTTCTCATTTCTGTCATAACGTCTTTATTCTTGGATTAATATTTCAATACATCATACTTGTAGATAGACAAATGCCACACATAAACACTGCCCTTAATATGACATTCACCATTTCACCATCATAAAGGGATCAGTGCAATACGGTCGTAACTCACTTTTTTTTTTAAATGGACTTTTTTGCATTTTCTAATGTATTTTATAGTAATACAGCATACGTAAAAGATAGAATTGAATTCCATATTTCAAGGCAATATAATGGCATAAATGGTAATTTGGCATAAGGTCGTAACTCAAAATCGCCAAATAATCTCAGCGCAACACAGTCGTAACTCAAATTACATGTGCAACGTATTTGTGCTGCATTTTATCAAGAATTGTGGTGGATCTATATTGCAATTTTGAACTATAAATACTTGTGGACTTGTATTTAGTAAAATAAATGATATTACATAGTACATAAAAAATATTTAAACATTTAAAAACAATTGCAAGTTTGGAAAGAAAATATAATCTCGGAATGCAAAAACAAATTCAGCGCAATACAGTCGTAACTCCAGTTATTTGTACAACAGTTTTGCGCTGCATTTTATACAATAGTATTGTAGCTCCACAATGATATTTTGATATATAAATAAAGATCAAGTTTAAGTTTGTCAGAAAATAATATTACATTTAAAAATTGACATTTTTTTATTAAAAAATATGAGATTGAAAATAATATTTAACTGACAAAACCGCAATATGTTAAAAAAAATCATTTATTTTTTCTTGGTATTTTCCATTTTATTTTGTATTAATAAACATGACACCATGAGCACATGTAATAAAAATTACATGTAATTTCAATATTTAATGCTAAAAAATATTAATGCATGCTACATATAGCTGTAGCATTTAAAAATACTTATAAAATTAAACAATGTTTCACTGCCAAAGCCAAATAAGTTCAGCCAAAAAAAAGTATTTTTTTTTAAATTTTGTTTAATTGTTCAATATAAATTGCAAATAAAGGGAGAAATAAGTGGTACTGTATATAGTTGAAAATGAGGTTGACCTCATGGTCAGGAGGAAAATAGATTTAAACATTATTTTTAGCCAGGTTTTTTGAAAAAAAATCCAGGCTATTGGATTGGCGAAAGCGGGCGGGCGGGCGGGCGGGCGGGCGGCGGCGGCGGGCGGCGGCGGGCGGCGGCGGGCGGCGTCCACAATCAATGTTAAGTTTTCGTGTTTGAGTCCATTTCTTTGTTACTGTACCACCTAGGACCACCAAACTTTCACAGCTTCATAATCAAGGGTGCCCACCACATATCACTATCCAACATGTTGCTTTTTTTTAACTTCACCCATTTTTTCCGCGTAATCGACTTAGCCATTTTCAATGTTAAGTTTTCGCGTTAACAATGTTAAGTTTTTCGTGTTAAGTCCATTTCTTTCGTACTGTACCACCTAGGACCACCAAAACTTTCACAGCTTCATAATCAAGGGGTGCCCCACCACATATCACTATACAACATGTTACTTTTTTTTTTATTTTTTTTTTAACTTCACCCATTTTTTCCGCGCAGTCGACTTAGCCATTTTTCAATGTTAAGTTTTCGCGTTTACAATGTTAAGTTTTCGTGTTTAAGTCCATTTTCTTTGGTACTGTACCACCTAGGACCACCAAACTTTCACAGCTTTCATAATCAAGGGGTACCCACCACATATCACTATCCAACATGTGACCATTTTTTTACCTTCACCTATTATTTCTACGTAATTGACTTAGCCATTTTCAACGTTAACTTTTTAACGTACGTTTGGTTCGAGTTTTTTGGTTAAAACTTTTTCGTTATACTATATCTCTGCAACTGCTTCGCCCATTACCTTGAAACTTCACATGGGTGTTTATCATCATCCATATTTTCATTCTAACCCCCAACCGTGCGGCCCCTGTGCCCAATGTCAAGGTCAAATTACTTTGAATTTTTTTGTTAAAGTTTTTTTGTGTACTATATCTCTGCAACTGCTTCACCCAATACCTTGATACTTCACATGGGTGTTTATCATCATTGTCACACCTGCTTGCGGAAAGCGCGATCCTGTGCCCAATGTCAAGGTCAAATTACTTTGAATTTTTTTGTTAAAGTTTTTTTCGTGTACTATATCTCTGCAACTGCTTCACCCAATACCTTGATACTTCACATGGGTGTTTATCATCATTGTCGCACCTGCTTGCGGAAAGCGCGATCCTGTGCCCAATGTCAAGGTCAAATTACTTTGATTTTTTTTGTTAAAGTTTTTTCGTGTACTATATCTCTGCAACTGCTTCACCCAATACCTTCATACATCACATGGGTGCTTATCATCATTGTCGCACCTGCTTGCGGAAAGCGCGATCCTGTGCCCAATGTCAAGGTCAAATTACTTTGATTTTTTTTGTTAATGTTTTTTCGTGTACTATATCTCTGCAACTGCTTCACCCAATACCTTGATACTTCACATGGGTGCTTATCATCATTGTCGCACCTGCTTGCGGAAAGCGCGATCCTGTGCCCAATGTCAAGGTCAAAATTACTTTGAATTTTTTTGTTAAAGTTTTTTCGTGTACTATATCTCTGCAACTGCTTCACCCAATACCTTGATACTTCACATGGGTGCTTATCATCATTGTCGCACCTGCTTGCGGAAAGCGCGATCCTGTGCCCAATGTCAAGGTCAAATTACTTTGAATGTTTTTGTTAAAGTTTTTTCGTGTACTATATCTCTGCAACTGCTTCACCCAATACTTGATACTTCACATGGGTGTTTATCATCATTGTCACACCTGCTTGTGGAAAGCGCGATATCGTCAGCATTTTGGCATACGTCCGTCCGTTCGTCCGTGTGTCCGGTTAAAGTTTTTTGGTTAAAGTTTTTCCATCTACTATATCTATTTTTTTAGTGTCCATGCCTCGCCCCAAGGCGCGACATGCAGGCCACGGCCATCTAGTCTACAAAAAGTGGGTATAATTATGTTATCCAAGTGTCTATGCTTGGAAAAAACCTGGCCTTCGTGGCTTTGCCTCGTTTCTTGTTATAATCTTAAATGCAATCTGAACGGAATATGCCTAGTCCGGAAGTTGTATTTATGAAAATGTGTATTAATTACATTTTTGTTCAAATTGTCACATTCAATTCCGTGACTTGTTTCTAATCTCAGGTAGTATTATGTTAGTGTGTGTATCTTATAATAGATACTTTCAATTCAATTGGAGGAGACTGTCACATTGTAAGTAAAAACAAACAACAACACCTAATTGCGTCACCGGTATGTGAGATTTCACTGGCTGTAGCTGCACTGACAGTTTCCTGCCGAAGATTTAGGAGCTCCTGTGCTGAGCATACGATAGAATTGTCATATTTTCTAATACATCTTTACTTATAGAGATCAGACATTCATGAATGAATGAAGTAACTTAAACATGATTGAAATAGTCAGCATAGTTTGTTTCAGATCAATATTTTAATGATTTCACAGCCTATTTTGCTTTTAAAGGTTCATGTTTTCGTCATATCTGTTGAGCGATAAACATAAGACAGTCATTATTATAATATCAAAGCATATATTATATGGTCATAAATGGTGTTGTAAACATAAGAATGCAATGTTACAGAGTACCTGAATTATGTTACATGTAGTAGTTTGGCACGTAAGTCTAAAATTACTAGACGTATGTATGGGCCAGCGGCTTTATCATGGTCTTACAAAGTAGCTAATTCAGTGTCATAGAATTGGTGACTGATGGCGTCATGAAAAACCTTTGTTAATTCAAACATGACACATGTTACACACGATGTGGACCACATGCATGGGTATTACCAAATACATACTCCCTTACTTTCTAAAATCCATTATGTTTCATAATTAATGTAGTTGACTATGTCTTTCTCAAACCGTGTTTTCATATAATTTACTGTTTACATTGTTTTATTAGACACTTTATACGAATCTATAAGTTATAGTGACAGAAATCATGGAAATATATCTTCAATACACAATAATGTAAAAATGATTGTATAATTTCATTCCAATAATCAAGGCTAAACATGGTTATGTGGAATATCCATGTGTCATTTTAATACGAGTTAAAAGCGAGAAAGCCAAATTATTTCTGACGTAACTCAAGTTAAAACTGTATTTTTCCAAAACTAATCCGCTATCTTTAAGCTTGGATAATGCATGAATTTTTATAAATTGCTATGATTATGGTTAAAAGCACTAGGTACCAGTAGCCTATTTCATCAACATTGCAAAGTATACTTTACTACCAAAGTATACTTTGAGGGAGAAATCATTTATTTTTCCTGAAATGCATTATTTCATATAGAACTAACAAATGCATATATATCATGATTAAAAGTATGCAGAATTATTATACTGAATTTATTACATTATCACAGCCATTAAATGGCTGTGATAATGTAATAAATTCAGTATAATAAAAATTAATAAATTTTTAAAAAAATTGAAAATTTCTCCCTCAAAGTATACTTTGCTAGTAAAGTATACTTTGCAATGTTGATGAAATAGGCTACAGATATGCAAAGAAAACAGATCCGTAAAAATTATTATCAAATGATATGGTGTGATTGGTAAACGTTATGTGCAGAACATCACACGAAAAACAACACAAATTATTGAGTATCTGAAATCATCTGAGATACAGTACCTTTAATAACTGTACATATTATTACTAATGATGGGTGTCTGTTAACCTCAAGAATGGCTCAATATAATTAAAATAGTTTGTCAGTAGTTTCAAGTTGAAATAAAAAAATACTTTTGATTTCAATAAACTGTTTCAAGATAAACGGCCCATTATCAATTATTTTTTACCATATATGTATGATAATTACAGATGTAAATGTAGGTCAAGGTCATGACACTAATGATAATGTAATTATGTAAAGTGTATATCTGCAAGTGCATAAATAAGCAGTACTATAAAAAAAAAACCTGCCCAAATTTTACGGCTATATAAACAATGCAAAAACAATATTTGTTTCGATAATATTAAATTAAAGCAAAATTTAAGAATGAGCCTTCTTTTTATTTCGTGAAATTTTGTCAAATATTGGTTTTATTACGAAAAATTGATTTCTCTATGGGAATTTAACATGGGGGAAAAGAGGTAGAGGACTTGTGGGAGGAGTCAAAAAAAATAATGAAATTGATTGACTCCGAAACCTAGCTAGATAGCTTGGAAATGATCTAACTAAGAAAACAAAAGTTAAATTTTAAAAATCGGTCCAGTATTTCTGAAATTCTAAAAAATCCCCATGTTAAATCCCCATAGACATCTTCACTCCGTGAAGATGTCTATGGGGATTTAACATGGGGAAATTTTGTTTTCGCAATAAAATCAATATTTGACCAAATTTCACGAAATAAAAAGAAGGCTCATTCTTAAATTTTCCTTTAATTTAATATTATTAAAAAAAATATGGTTTTTGAATTGTTTATATGGCCGTAAAATTTGGGCAGCTTTCGTGAAACAGACAGTAGTTGCATCTGTGTATGTACTGATATTAGTGAAAAACATTAAATTCAAATATGTACACGACACATGCTTTATGAGCAAAATAATCTGACCACTTAAGGTCAAGGTCATGACCTTAATGATAATAACATGTTATGCTCAGAAAAGAAAATACATCAAGGATATTTTCATTCATTGCAAGTAAATTTCTGAAGCTGAAATCAAAATATCAAGTTTTACAACATATTTTTAAAAATTGATTCCAAGTTACGACCGTATTGTGCTGAACTATTTCAGCATTTTGGTTGTTATTTTCAGCGCAATACGGTCGTAACTCAAATATATGCTAATTTCACTTTTTTATTTATTTCAATTTTTTTTTTCATAATATTTTTCATGTCTGCTATTACAAAATATAAGTGAATATGGTACACAACTGAGTGTAATTGTTAGTTTTAGAAATATTTTTGGCTCTCCTGAACATTTTACAAAAAGTGAGTTACGACCGTATTGCGCTGAACCCTCGAAATGTGCTTGTTAATACTTATCACTTTGGTTAATTAACTTTGCCAGAGTTTCTTCAATCTGCCACGGGGGACATTCGTGTGCCGACAGGCCACATTTCTTGTTATTACTTTATAGCAACATTTCAGCATTAGTCTATATATTGTTGGGACTGTGTGTCCATGTTTCCGTGTGTCCGGCACATTAAGAAGTTCGCCGGAGTTTCTATATTCTGTTATAACTTCTATATCCCTTGAAGGATTACTTAAATATTTCAACATAGTTTACCTGTGGATGAATTCCACACATCCATGCTGCCCTTAATATGACATTGACCTTTTGTCCTTGACAACTTTGAACCTTTTCCCACATTATTAAGAAGTTTGCCAGAGTTTCTTGATTCTGTCATAACTTCTATATTCCTTGATGGATTACTTTAATATTTCAATAGATCATACTTGTGGACAAATGCCACTCATCAACACTGCCCTTAATATAACATTGACGTTTTGACCTTCATAAATGTGCTTGTGAATACTTATCACTTTGGTTAATTAACTTTGCCACAGTTTCTCCAATCTGACACTGGGACCATTCGTGTGCCTACAGGCCACATTTCTTGTTATTCGTAAAATTAGGTCAAATATTGATTTTTGTCCCGCCTGTTTTAGCAGAAGCGGGACATAGGCATAGCTTTTCCGTCGGCGTCGGCGTTGGCGTCGGCGGCGTCAACATTTCACGTTAAGTTTTTGCGTTTAGCTCAGTTTCCAGAAATTTATAAGTCCTACAACCTCCATACTTGGTATACATCAACACTGTGTTGTAACCATCTCACACAGAGGGAGCCCATGTGACCTTGACCTAGTAATATTTAGCTTACTTATGGTGACTCGCGGTGGTATCAGGCTATTTTCATATGCAAATGAGGCATGATTTTTTTAAATTATTTATACTAGTTAAATGCGTCACATGAAAACAATAATGTTCTCAACAGACTATAAAGTATGATAATTGCACATCAAAATATAATACAGAGAATAAATTGTAATGTCCGTTAACATTTTAAGGAAAGACGGTTATCGCCCCTGATATCAGTGTGGAAAGTTACGTCGGATATAAAATGTGTAATAATACCAATCAATACGTGGGGTAATGGTGGATGAATGTTTATTTTGACAGAAAATGTCTCAGATGATGTCTCCGAAATAAAGAACAGTTTGTGTCTACTGAGTGGCCATGTACCTTTAACATTTTAATGAAACACGGTTATCGCGCCTGATATCAGTGTGGAAATGTACGTCTGATATAAAATGTATAATAATGTATAACAATTAACAGATTAATATGTGGGGTAATGGTGAATGAATGTTTATTTTGCCGGAAAATGTCCCAGATGATGATGTCTGTAGCCTATTTCATCAACATTGCAAAGTATACTTTACTAGCAAAGTATACTTTGAGGGAGAAATCATTTATTTTTCCTGAAATGCATTATTTCATATAAAACTAACAAATGCATATATTTCATGATTAAAAGTATGCAGAATTATTATACTGAATTTATTACATTATCACAGCCAATTTGGCTGTGATAATGTAATAAATTCAGTATAATAAAAAATAATAAATTTATCATAAAATTGAAAATTTCTCCCTCAAAGTATACTTTTCTACTAAAGTATACTTTGCAATGTTGATGGAATAGGCTACTGGTATAAAGAACAGTTTGTGGCTACTGAGTGGGCATATACCTTTAATATCACATCTTCTTGTCCTGTCATTTTAAAATTTGAACAAGAGGAAGATTGGTTTGGTTTCACAACCGTTTCTATCTTCTAGTAGAGGTATCAACTAAAAGGGATGGGCTGTGGTCTAGTGGTTACTACATTGGACTTCAATATCTGAGGTTTTCGATCCAATCCCCACACGAGGCATTGAACAATATTTCCCTATATGACCATAGATGTTGTGGGGTCAAGCAGATTGATTGGCTGAGCCTGAGCTGCTACAGCTCAGGCTCAGCCAATCAAACTGCTTGATTACGTTAACTCTTTCAACCCTACAGACTTACTGTCTGTTCAAAAAATTTCTGCCAACAAACTTTTGGCTATTAAACACATTAAATCTAAAAAAGAAATATTTAAATGTAAGTATAAAAAAAAGTCACCCTCCCCAAATTTTTTTGTTTGATGAAATTCCATCAAATATTGATTTCATAGAGAAAAAACGATTTTCCTATAGGAATTTAACATGGGGGAAAAGAGATGGAAGTGCTAGGGGAGGAGTAAAAAATTAAAAAAAAAATCTATTTTAGCACCTATGTTAAATTGCCATAGGAAAATAGTTTTTTCGCCATTAAATCAATATTTGACTGAATTTAATAAAATAATTTTTTTTTGATTAAGGTGACTTTTTTGTTGTTGATGAAAAAGTACTTACATTTTTATATTTTTAAGATTTAATTTTTTTAATGCCAATGGCCAACAGATCATCGGCAGAAAAACGTGGAACAGACAGTAGGCCTCTATAGTAGTGTTTGCCAACAGTTTAGATCCAGCTGAGCCGGCTCGTAACGAGCCGTCTCGGCTGGATCTACACTGTTTGTAAGTACTTTTCGTATTATTTAGAACAAAAAACACACCCTGTTCATAAATGTACTAGTCTGGAAATCATGTTGTGATGATTGGGGTGGTCCTTAAATTAACATATCCCAGTCCATTCCAGTTGCCTAGGGGTGAAAGGTTTAAACCTGTTCACTTTCTACCCTAAATGACCTTAGCTGTTGATAGGCGTTAAAACACCAATCAGTCAAATTAAATCAAATCTACATTCTAGATGAGGTGCCAGCCAACAGTGCGATATTTCTAGAAAGTGATGGAGTCAGAATCTGCATAATGTGTCTACAGGTATTCGTTATCCCCTTGCTTACAGGTAACACGGGATATAACGTCAGTCCATGTACGTACGTGCATTAGTAACACCTCGTTATCCCCTTGCCGACCCTCAAGACTTGATATACATGTACATGTACTGTAGTATTCTAATATCTATCATCATTACTGATTGCCTGCCAAATGCAAAACACATATACATTGTATAATCTGTATATACATGTACCTGATCAGTCTGCGTGGCCTATGTGCCGATAATACGGTGTGTAAATTGGTTTGTCACTAAACGTGTACTCCAATTATCGAAGACTAATCGGTAATTTTCAATGATTATTTGACCTCATAATTACCTTGCATATTCCTGCCGTCGTCAATTACAGCCGCATCAATCAATTTAAGTCTTCAATGGAAAATGGCGACATGTTTTTCGCTATTTAATTCATGACCAAACACGGCCCGATTTGTAAATATCGAGTATCCATCTTTGTTTTGACGAAAGTCGGGAGAAACAATTGTTTTCATTTGTCGGTTTTCCAATATCACGCGTCGATCACATGCTCGGAAATATTTGTAGGTTGTAAGACACAAAATTGAAAAATGAGTGCGCACTATGCAACCAGTACAAAACCAGTACAAAACATTGTTGGTCATTAAATGACAACAATGCGTAACATCCTTTTAAAAACAAACAGCCCCGACCATGTGACTTGACTTGTGAACCGTGTCAAATGCATAACGTCTCTCTTATCACACCTGTCTGACAGGAAATCCCAACACGACCATTGTGTGAAATTTACCCCCTGCCGAGGGCGCTTGGTGATGTTAGCAATTCTGATACGTCTGGTATTCAGAGGTAAAATTATGCTGAAAAGTCTTCTTTTTTGGGGGAAAATCGTCCGGTTTCTGGAATTCAGAGGTTTTTAGTACATTGAATAAAGAAGGAATTAAATCGGGACTATGAAAATTGTCCGGTTTCGGGTGGATTCCGGTATTTAGAGGGTCCGGTATTCGAAGTTTCTACTGTACGTGTATTAGTAACACCCCGTTATCCCATCACCGACAGGCAAGACGGGATATAGCGTTAGTCCATGTACATACCTTCGTACGTGCATTAGTAACACCTCGTTATCCCCTTGCTGAAAGGTAACACAGGATATAGGGTTAGTCCATGTATGTACGTACGGTTCGTAACACCTCGTTATCCTCTCGCCAACAGGCAAGACGGGATATAGCGTTAGTCCATGTACATACGTTGCCATCCCTATATGCTCAATATGGAACCCGGACATTTTCGAGAGTGTATTGTTTATTTTGCAAATTCATGTATATTATGGGTTGCTGACCTCAAATCCGTGGGATGGCAACGCGCCATCCTTGGGCAACTCCCGGTATCCACGGAAATCCAAGATGGCCGCCGTGAATATAAGTCAAATCTAAAAATTGGTAAATCATTGTACTTCATCATGCTAGCAACGAGATGTTGATGTCTATACCCCTGTATTGGCCTATGAAGAAACCAATGAAATATGTTTTAACAATATTCGACCATGATAACATGACCAAAATTCAAAATGGCCACCATTTTTTTACAAAAAAACGTCTAAATTGACCATAACTTTTGATTGGAATATATTAGAGACATGCATTTTTTCTCTACTCACATGTATTTGCATATAAGAAATTCAATTGAACCATTTGTAAATGTATCTAGTTTTGAGAAAAAATTTGATTTTACACATTTTTTGACAGAAGACTGCCAAATTGGGAGCAATATTTCAGCAGCACCCACCCGTCTGGACCCGACCGAACCTTGCCATACCACGCCTTGCTATGTCTGAAGTTTTATCCCTTCGACTTGGCAGTTAATCTGTTGTGATGGAGCGGTACATAGGCCTCTAAAAGGTTACCCCCCTGCTGTGGTATGCAGGTCTGGGCCACTATTCACTGATATCTGTACAGTGGAGACAAGTCTAGAGAATGACCAGTTTGCAGACGCACGATAGTTGAACTCCATACTGCATGAGCATAAACCCTGTTGACTGGGGAGGGTATAGTACTGCATGCTCCTTATAGAGCGATAGCTTCCCCAAAACCAGCCACGATAGTTTGGTCCTCTTGTTGATTCACCACCATCTCATCCCGACAGTTATCACAACAGTGTCATACTTTGGGAAAATGTTTGCAGTACTTGAGATGAAGACGTCATATTTATCTGCTGACATACAACTTTATATTGTTGGAACACATCTCAAATGGGCCAATCATGCAAACCGATTCAAGTCGGTTATTGTCAGACCCAGCAGGTGGAAGACTCGGACATATGACACAAAAAAATACCCATTACAAAAAAATCCATTACCCAAACCAACTTGGTCTCGTACAGTACTATCTTCTATTATGAAGATAGTACTGTATGAGATCAAGTGGATGGGGTGATGTACCTATGGTCAGACCTGGTGGCATACATGCCCTGATGTCACTCAATGACTGTTGTGGATTCTTTATGAATCGTCTTGATAGCCTTCAATGGACTGACATCGATCTTGAATGGCAATTAAGGATCGGGTGCGATATACGCATGCATTTCGCATGGTGACAGCAGTATTACTCTATGGCTTCTTCAAAGATGGTCCAAATACATTCAATGATATCAGTCAATAATTCCAGCACAGAAATATTTACACAATTCCCTAACATTTGATTGGTCCGTTGCAAGTCTCTGTCCAAAATTTATATTCCAGTAAACTCCATGCCGAACTACTGTCCGTAACCGTCAGGTGCAGTTAAAATAATTCTTAAGAAAACGGAAAATAAACACATTTTCTTGATGAATTTATTTAAAATGCTGGAATTATAAGGAATGAATGGCCTTTTTGTGGAATTTATTGGGGATATAAACTTGGAAAAGTCGCGGGAATACTGGACGAGGCCTTCCGGCCTTCGTCCAGTATTTCCCGCGACTTTTCCAAGTTTATACCCCGATAAATTCCACAAAAAGGCCATTCATTCTTATAATAACCAATAGGATAAAAATAAACAATTGGCGATAAAAAATTACAATTTTCGAGAAAAAAAAATGTTTTTTTTTTTTTTTTGAAAATTGTAATTTTTTATTGCCAATTGTTTATTTTTATCGCCAATTGCGGAAGTGACTTTTCCAAGTTTATACCCCGATAAATTCCACAAAAAGGCCATTCATTCCTATAGTATCTTGACACAGCTTGCAAACACCCAACATGTAGGTAGTGGGTTGATTGTATTATAGTACTTACACTAATTGGTCACCATTATGAACGTGCTGAGCGTAAATCTGATTATCTTTTACAGCAGCACTGCTACCAGCAAATGTTACCATACATCTTTGCTGCTGGTCATTGGCAATATGCTAAATAAATCACATGACAAGTAATTGAAATGCAGTACCTGCTGTAAGATGATGCCCAGAGGGCTCTTTGCTGGTGCTCATGTCTGTCGACAGAAGCCAGGAACATTGGAACTCCATGTCTGCAGACCAGTTTGGAGAGCAGACTTACATAAAAATAGCAAGCTGTCATGTGGTTTAAAAGGACTAACCTTGTCCGCAAACAAAGTCGCAATTTGGGCAGAGTCTTATCCCATTTGTGCCCATGTCACACTTGCCATGAAGTCCTCGGCTGACAAAGACTGGACGGAGACAAAGCATAAAGCGGAAGAAGATGAGAGGTGGCAACTGGATGCTGATGACATAAATCGTTTTTTTGAGGAACTGAACATCCTCTCAAGCCGAAAAGTACTCAATAATAGGGTTACTGGAAATGTGGCGAGTGCTTCTGTCAATGTCCACGATGCACTTCAGATAGGAGAGAGCATGGTCAACGATTTTAGGTCAGCATTGCCTGATGGATTCCATGCTCCCCTGAAAAAAAGGTGAGAACCATGGAATCAATCAAATGTGGCGTGGCCATCGGCGACAAGACTTTATATGATATGGCATCCCTAGTCAGTCATATACTTACAGTAGGACAGCACCATCAAATGAAACTTCAAACACGTTTGTGATCATTGATAAATATGGATGTTTGAGTACTGCGACCAAATCCAGTTTTTTTCAATAAACTGAGAGGTGTACCAATCAACCGAAGTTCTAGTCATCATTGTTCGCCATGATGATTTGTCTACAAAGGACCATGAGAGTGACTACAATGTCACTATATCCAGTCATCTGCCATGTCGCGATGCTATCATGAAAAGCAAGTTAAATATGGATGCGCTTATCAGGGTTCTATAAACTTTGGATTTAGGCAACAACGTGACCATGGGTGGCGGAGAGGAAGGTGTGTTTAGCCACGATGAAGCAGATATAACTAACATCAGTAGCCTATTTCATCAACATTGCAAAGTATACTTTACTAGCAAAGTATACTTTGAGGGAGAAATCATTTATTTTTCCTGAAATGCATTATTTCATATAGAACTAACAAATGCATATATGTCATGATTAAAAGTATGCAGAATTATTATACTGAATTTATTACATTATCACAGCCATTAAATGGCTGTGATAATGTAATAAATTCAGTATAATAAAAATTAATACATTTTTCAAAAAATTGAAAATTTCTCCCTCAAAGTATACTTTGCTACTAAAGTATACTTTGCAATGTTGATGAAATAGGCTACTGATATCTTCCTGATGCTGTTTGAGGAAGGTGTGTTTAGCCACGATGAAGCAGATATAACTAACATCAGATATCTTCCTGATGCTGTTGCAAATGGTAAGAAAACTCTGCGTGTAATCAATGATGACAATGATGTTTTTGTTCTGCTCATCTTCTGGGTGTGAACACAGATGACATCATACGTACAGCTACATTGATGGAGTTGGTCGCTGGCTCAGATGGTGTGCCAAGTCTTGCTAGGGGACCAGCAGCCCCACATGATGTTGGAAAGACCGACTAAAGAACGTGTAAATAGTAAATTGTTGATTTTGTCATTCTCGTGTGTATGTGAATATAGCGTTAGTCCATGTACATACGTACGTACGTGCATTAGTAACACCTCGTTATCTCCTCAACGACAGGCAAGATGGGATATAGCGTACCGTTAGTCCATGTACATACGTACGTACGTGCATTAGTAACACCTCGTTATCTCCTCAACGACAGGCAAGATGGGATATAGCGTACCGTTAGTCCATGTACATACGTACGTACGTGCATTAGTAACACCTTGTTATCCCCTCACCAACAGGTAACACGGGAGTTATAGCGTACTCCATGTTTACGTAACGTATAGCGTTACCTCCATGTTACGTTAGTGCATTAGTTACACCTCGTTAGATCCCCTCACCAACAGGAATAAAATATAGCTCTCCATGTACGTACGTGCATTAGTTACACCTCATTATAAATCCCCTCGTTATAAATCCCCTCACCAACAGGTAATACGGGATATAGCGTTAGTCCATGTACATACGTGCATTAGTTACACCTCGTTATAGATCCCCTCACCAACAGGTAATACGGGATATAGCGTTACTCCATGTATGTACGTGCATTAGTTACACCTCGTTATCCCCTCATGGGATATAGCGTTAGTCCATGTACATACGTACGTATGTGCATTAGTTACACCTCGTTATCCCCTCACCGACAGGCAAGACGAGGTATAGCGTTAGTACAGGTAGTACAGGTAGATATATCGTTAGTACGTACGTGTGTACTTGCGTGTGTGCGTACGTTAGTAACACCTTGCATTTTTCAATAACTCACCAACAACTCACCAATAACTCACCAAAATTGGACCACAATGTGTGTCTAGGGATGGTGCTTTGTTTTGCATACTAGGTCTCTGAGGACTTATGTTCACCTTGTTTGTAAGGCAATCTTTTTTGTATTGTCAAGGCTACCAGTGAGGGGATTAGCTTAGTGACAAAGATGACCTTGTTGATCAGGTAACTCGCTCTGCATTGACCAATAACATATTGTCCTATCGTTGTCCTCCACCTCCGTTTTCTCCATGTTAAATTCCCACACACAAATACATTTTTCGTAATACGATCAATATTTGACCAAATGTCACGAAATAAAAAGAAGGCTCATTCTTAAATTTTTAAAATTTAATATTATCAAAAATAATACTGAAACAGACCGTAGCTACGTGTATCCGGTAGCCGATTTCATCAAAATTGCAAAGTATACTTCTCTAGCAAAGTATACTTTGAGGGAGTAATCATTGATTTTTCCGAAATTCATTATTTCATATAGAACTAATGATTGCATATATTTGATGATTAAACCTATGCAGAATTATGATACTGAAAGTATTACATTATCACAGCCAAAATGGCTGTGATAATGTAATAAATTCAGTAGTATAATACAAATTAATACATTTATCTTAAAATTGAAAATTTCTCCCTCAAAGTATACTTTGCTAGGAAAGTATACTTTGCAATGTTGGTGAAATAGGCCACTGGTGTATCCGGGTTACAGCTACTTTATGTTATGTTCCATGGGTTGAAGGGCATCACATGGCGTAACTGAATGATGTCCGTGTAATGATGCAACGTGAACAAGTCCGTGATGAAAATCGTGTTATAATTGACAATCTTCGAACATAAAACATTTCGTGATAAATATGCTATAACATACATGGAGGTAAAGTCGTCATACCTGAAGATTTCCGCAATTGATATGAACATTTTGTCATCTGTCGACGTCATTTACCGAAAATTTCACAGTTTCTGTAAATATATTTATTAAAAAATCGCACATGTTCTTAGGTACAAAATCACACGGCGTGTCTCATATTTTTGTTTACCTTGTAGATGTTTCCAGGAGCATATGAGCTGCACAAGAAAATCAGTGGAGCCATGGTATGTACTCTATCACTATGAGTAATGTATACCCCATACTCTCAATCAGTGGAGCCATGGTACGATATCTCCCTATCATCTATGAGAGTAATGTATACCCCATACCCAATCACCATCATGGAGCCATGATACATACTCTATCACTATGAGTAATGTATACCCCATACCCGTCAATCAGTGGAGCCAATAGACGTACAATTCCATCACTATGAGTACTATGATACCCCCATGCCCTCAAGTCAGGTGGACCATGTAACGTACTACTCATCACTATGAGTAATGTATACCACAATGCCCTCATCAGTGACCAGGACGTATGGTACCCCGGTACTCTATCACTATGAGTAATGTATACCCCATACCCTCAATCAGTGGAGCCATGGTAATGTACTCTATCACTATGAGTAATGATACCCCCCATCCCCAATCATGGAGCCATAGTATAGTCATCACTAGATAAGTATACCCACCCTCAATCAGTAAGCCATGGAACTACTCTATCACTATGAGTAATGTATACCCCATTCCCCAATCATGGAGCCATGATACATACTAATAAATCCCCACTATGAGTAATGTACTACTCATCATGGAGCCATAAGTACTAACTCATCACTATGATAATGTACCCCCATACCCCAATCATGAGCCATGGTACATACTCTATCACAATGAGTAATGTATATCAATCTCCATCATGAGTATGTACCCGTACCTATCACTATGATAAGTAAATACCATGCTCATCAGTGAGCCATAGTACCGTACTCTATCACTATGAGTAATGTATACCCCCATGCCCTCAATCCATGAAGCCATAGTAACGTACTCTATCACTATGAGTAATGTATACCCCCATGCCCTCAATCAGTGGAGCCATGGTACGTACTCTATCACTAATGATAATGTATACCCCATGCCCTCAATCAGTGGAGCCATGGTAATGTACTCTATCACTATGAGTAATGTATACCCCCATGCTCACAGTGACATACTAACGTAGCCATGGTACGTACCATCACTATGAGTAATGTAAACCCCCATGCCCTCCCACAGTGAGCCATGTACGTATCTATCACTATGAGAAATGTAATACATGCCTCAATCAGTGAGCCATAGTACACTACCCCCTCATCCCACTGAGTAATGTATACATGCCCCTCAATCAGTGGAGCCATAGTACAATACTCTATCACTATGAGTAATTTATACCCCCATGCCCTCAATCAGTGAGCCATAGTATACCCCCGTACTCTATCACTAATGAGTAATGTATACCCCCATGCCCTCAATCAGTGAGCCATAGTACGTACTCTCTATCACTATGAGTAATGTATATCCCCATACCCTCAATCAGTGGAGCCATGGTACGTACTCTATCACTATGAGTAATGTATACCCCCATGCCCTCAATCAGTGGAGCCATGTACGTACTCTATCACTATGAGTAATGTACCCCATGCCCCTCAATCAGTGGAGCCATGGTATGTATCTATCACTGATGAGTAATGTATACCCCCATGCCCTCCAATCAGTGGAGCCCATAGTACTACTCACTATGATAATGTATATCCCCCATACCCTCAATCAGTGGAGCCATGTACGTACTCTATCACTATGAGTAATGTATACCCCCCCATGCCCTCAATCAGTGGAGCCCATAGTAACATACTCTATCACTATGAGTATGTATACCCATACCCTCAATCAGTGGAGCCATGGTACGTACTCTATCACTATGAGTAATTGTATACCCCCATGCCCTCAATCAGTGGAGCCATGGTACGTACTCTATCACTATGAGTAATGTATACCCAATGCCCTCAATCAGTGGAGCCATGGTATGTACTACACTACAAAATGAGTAATGTATACCTCATGCCCTCAATCAGTGGAGCCATGTACGTACTACTATCACATTAGAGTAATGTATCCCATACCCATACCCATCATCAGATGGACCATGTAACGACTCTATCACTATGAGTAATGTATACCCCCATGCCCTCAATCATGGATCTATGTAACGTACTCTATCACTATGAGTATGTATAACCCCATGCCCCACAATCAGTGGGAGCCATGGTATGTACTACACTATGTCACTATGAGTAATGTATACACATGTGCCCTCTCAATCAGTGAGCCATGGTATGTACTCTATCACTATGAGTAATGTATACCCCATACCCTCATCAGTGGAGCCATGGTATGTTACTCTATATCACTATGATGTAATGTATACCCCCATGCCCTCAATCATGGAGCCATAGTATTGTACTCTATCACTATGAGTAATGTATACCCCAATCCCTCCAATCAGTGGAGCCATGGTACGTACTCTATCACTATGAGTAATGTATACCCCATTCCCTCAATCAGTGGAGCCATGGTACGTACTCTATCACTATGAGTAATGTATACCCCATGCCCTCAATCAGTGGAGCCATGGTACGTACTCTATCACTATGAGTAATGTATACCTCATCCCTCAATCATAGAGCCAATGTAAACGTACTCTATCACTATGAGTAATGTATACCCCATACCCTCAATCAGTGGAGCCATGGTACGTACTCTATCACTATGAGTAATGTATACCCATTCCCTCAATCAGTGGAGCCATGGTACGTACTCTATCTCTATGATAATAGTCATACATGCCCTCAATCAGTTATGAGCCATAGTACGTCTCTACACAATATGAGTATGTATACCCCCATGCCCTCAATCAGTTGAGCCATAGTACGTACTCTATCACTATGAGTAATGTATACCCCATGCCCTCAATCAGTGGAGCCATGGTAAGTACTCTATCACTATGAGTAATGTATACCCCCATGCCCTCAATCAGTGGAGCCATGGTATGTACTCTATCACTATGAGTAATGTATACCCCATGCCCTCAATCAGTGGAGCCATAGTACGTACTCTATCAACTATGAGTAATGTATACCCCCATGCCCTCAATCAGTGGAGCCATAGTACGTACTCTATCACTATGAGTAATGTATACCCCCATGCCCTCAATCAGTGGAGCCATAAGTACTACTCATCACGTAAGAGTAATGTACCCCCACCCCCAATGCCCTCAATCAGTGTAGCCATAGTACATACTCTATCACTATGAGTAATGTATACCCCCATACCCTCAATCAGTGGAGCCATGGTAACGTATCTATCACTATGATAATGTATATCCCATGCCCTCAATCAGTGGAGCCATGGTACGTACTCTACTAAATCACTATGAGTATGTATACTATCCCCGCCCCCTCAATCGGTGGAGCCATGGTACGTACTCTATCGCTATGAGTAATGTATACCCCATGCCCTCAATCAGTGGAGCCATAGTACATACTCTATCACTATGAGTAATGTATATCCCATACCCTCAATCAGTGGAGCCATGGTACGTACTCTATCACTATGAGTAATGTATACCCCCATGCCCTCAATCAGTGGAGCCATAGTACATACTCTATCACTATGAGTAATGTATATCCCATACCCTCAATCAGTGGAGCCATGGTACGTACTCTATCACTATGAGTAATGTATACCCCCATGCCCTCAATCAGTGGAGCCATGGTACGTACTCTATCACTATGAGTAATGTATACCCAATGCCCTCAATCAGTGGAGCCATGGTATGTACTCTATCACTATGAGTAATGTATACCTCATGCCCTCAATCAGTGGAGCCATGGTACGTACTCTATCACTATGAGTAATGTATATCCCATACCCTCAATCAGTGGAGCCATAGTACATACTCTATCACTATGAGTAATGTATAGCCCCATGCCCTCAATCAGTGGAGCCATGGTATGTACTCTATCACTATGAGTAATTTATACCCCCATGCCCTCAATCAGTGGAGCCATAGTACGTACTCTATCACTATGAGTAATGCCGGAAGGCCTCGTCCAGTATTCCCGCGACTTTTCCAAGTTTATATCCCCGATAAATTCCACAAAAAGGCCATTCATTCCTTATAATTCCAGCATTTTAAATAAATTCATCAAGAAAATGTGTTTATTTTCCGTTTTCCTATGAATTATTTTAACCTCGCCTGACTGTTACGGAAAATATTTTGGCATGGGAGTTTACTGGGATATAAATTATGGACAGAGACAGTCATGCTACGGACCAATCAAATGTTAGGGAATTGTGTAAATATTTTTGTGCTGGAATTATAATAATTTATTATATTAATACAACAAATTAATTATGTAAAGTGTGGATTCACCATCACCTGTGCTAAGCTTGTCAATTTCTGTACAATTTTTATAAAATACTTGATTATATTGTGTGAAAGCAAGTACCTTGATTGGCTGTTTCTGAGCTGTGCCTGCGTTACTGAGCTGAACCTGAGCTGTCCTACATTATCGCAGGTGGTGGTGTATGTATGTATGTATGCTACAGCTCAGGCTCAGCCAATCAAACTGCTTGGTTATGAGTTGATATTGCTAATAGAAGTTTGGAAACGTTGACATCTGGGCAAGATTAACGCAGGCGGTGGTGTATGTATGTATGCTACAGCTCAGGCTCAGCCAATCAAACTGCTTGGTTATGAGTTGATATTGCTAATAGAAGTTTGGAAACGTTGACATCCGGGCAAGATTAACGCAGGCGTTGATGCATCTTCTTTATTGCAAAATAGAGCAGAGCCAGGCAGCAGCTCGCAGCTCAACTATGGGGCGCCGTTTTGAACTTTTATAGCACTTTGTGATGTCACCCATTCGAATCGGTGATATCACCTATTCGAAAGGATGATATCACCGATTCAGAATGAATGGGCGATATCACCCATTCAAATCGGTGATATAACCCATTCAAATCGGTGATATCATGTACTCGAATTGATGATATCACTGATGCAAAACGAATAGATGATATGATATCATATCATGATAGACCTTGAGCCAGCAATGAGTATGATTTTTGGATTCAATAGTCTATTGTCTATCAATCCTGGTAGTCTGCGCTCAAAAAGCCGTTTGATGATAAATGGCGGCCATTTTACAAGATGGCCGCCGAACAGTATTATAATGTTTTATTAAGGACTGTTAACTTTCAGTCTGATCAATATTAACCGGGTGAATTGCTATATTTAAGTCACAATTTGAATGTAAAATGATTTAGACTATATCTTACATTTAATAATATCCGTAAATGGCAATATATTTCAAAATGGCAGCCGATATAGGCTGTTTTACAACATTTTTCTGCGAGTCGTGTGCTGTTACGAACAAATACATACATTCATAAAGTTGAAACACATATACATTGCTTTCCTTCACAACTAAATGGAAAATACAGGAGATAGTGATGCAATAGCCTTCCACAACTGTCAGAACAGTCAAAATGGCCGCCAACATGTTCTTGTTTTGTTCTATTCTTTACTGTATGGAGTTATAAACAGCATTTCATGCACCTATTATATGTATACATACCAGTTTGAGGTATACAAATCAAATCATTTGATAACATATACATATCCAGGTATACAATGCTATAATATATATTCAAAATGGCCACCAAAATGATCAGATTTTCAATAATATGGATGATGAAGCTGCAGTTTTCAATAATTAAACAACACTAACATTGTTATGTATAGAGTGCGATATTCTGCTTATTTTCAAAGACAAATACGGATGTATGTCAATCAGTTTGAGTATTGAAGAACTGTTTCAAAGTATGTCCAAAATGGATTGACTGTTTACAAGGAATACAATGTTATTATTGTTAACGAGCACACTTCTGACAATTAAGCGAGAATGATGACCATTGGACAAGGCAGTATGTAGTATGGTATGATGAATGGCATGGGTATGCTTATTGCAAACATGCATGGCTTTCTCCAACATTAAGCATCCCGCATATGTGACAATAATTTAAATTAACCATTGGTCGTGAGTTGGATTGGAAAATAAATACAATACATGTTAACTTTATGTAATTCATGCATTCACTGATGTAATCAGTTCTACATTAACCGCTACATGTGCTGTGTTCATTCTTCTAATTAAACATTATTGAAACTAATACACCAAAAACCTAACCATATACAGTGTCACCATGACTGTCGATCAGTTTCAAGATGACCATCAAGATGGTAGCTTTTGCGATTAGAGATGTGATATTTATGGTTCTATATGTACATTTTTAATTCAGCTTAACTTTCTCAAATTAGTTGATAATACCCTTAGCCCGAGGAGGTCCCGCATCTTGCGATGACACCAAACTCTGCTAGCCATGACATAGCCTGTGTAAATAGTTAGAATGACATATAGACAATAGTTCAATTGCACAGTCTAATCCAAAATGTAATATGTCTCGATAGAGGTTGTGTGATATTGTTTAGATGAACATGTTGATACATTGCATTCTATGTTATGGAGATTACGTTATCATTCATGGGGGTTTAAATGTATATTGATGGCCTATGAATGTGTGTGGCTACACATGGTAGATGTGTATACTTCCTAAACTGGACTAGATTGACGGATGTTTGAATACCCCGGAATGGCCTTTTCAGACTACATACATACCAATATTGGTTTGTATTTATAGTAAATATTGGTAATTTGACACAACAGGTGTAGAATAACACGTGTGCTATAATTAAGAACACCGAATGTTGAAACATATTGGACAAAATAGTTTATGTATGCGTACATAACAGCTATATCATCCAGTATTCCCGCGACTTTTCCAAGTTTATACCCCGATTATAAAATTCCACAAAAAGGCCATTCATTTCTATAATAAATGTCATTATCATTCTGTATCTGAAATGTGTGTGGATACCTAATATGTGGCTGTGACGGGAGAAATGGGGCTCACGGGATTTGCGACGAGTGTGGCTCCTGATCAAATAGCACACTCCTGTACCCTGATAACGATATATTATACTTGTTAAAAGCATGATGGGTGTATCACTGATAGAATGGCGAACACTGCAGATCCTGAACAGACTGTGCGTATACACAGACTGATCGGGATCTACACTGGTCACAAAACCCATAAGCCCCATTTCTCCAGTCACAGCCACATATACAGGTGTTAGTAGCTACACGTTCAAATGTACCTTCATAAGTATATGGCAGCGTATAAAGTAAGAACAATTATTACATGTAAAATGGTCATTGTAAATTCAGTGGGTGGGGAATATATAGTTACAACTACTTTGTCTTAACATTGCATCATTTGCTGTAGTTATTATGTAATCAGAATATGGGCATTCACTATATATTGCTAACACTAGTAAGTACAATTACCATTGATACAATTAATAGACACAGAGAGAGATTTGCATAATGAGACATAACATAAATGAAATTCATTACATGTAAAATTCCCGTTGTAAAATGTGTGGGTGGGGAATGGTGAAAAATACTTTATTTTTAACATTGTATCATAGACTGCAGACATCAGCTAATCGGCATGTATTCAATTAACATGTCTAATGAACACTACTAGGTACCATTAACACGAAGAAAATACAAAAGTACCATATTGTTATGGAGTTATTAAGGTAGGTGTTTTGCCATTGTAATTCAGTGGGTGGGGTAACAAAACGTGCACAATTCTTCATCTGAATTAGCAGATATTATTTAATTGAACATTATTCCATTGTATAGTTATGAACACATCAGAAAACATACAAAACTGCCATATCAGTTGTTGCTAATGATAAAAAACAGTTGATTTTCATAATAGCGAAAAGTCCGAGTGTGGTAGACTTCAAAATGGTGCCAAACATTCATCCAGCGGCCGGTTACAGAGCGCAGACATACGGCATAGAACTCGTAACTGAATGTAGTTTCAGGAAAAATATGTCTGCAAAAGTCCCACAGGGGGGGAGGGGGTGGGGGTTCCGTTTCTGGCTGACGGCCTATGATATTGAAAGGGTGATATCACCTATTTGAAAGGATGATATCAGAAAGTGCTATTAAAGTCCTAAACGACACTCCAATACCTTTCGAATAGTTGATATCACTCATTCGAATGGATATCATGCGTTAGAATATGTGATATCACCATTCCTTTTTAATCGGTGATATCACCGATTCGAAAGGATGATATCACCGATTCGAAAGGATGATATCACCGATTTGAAAGGGTGATATCTATAAATTCATTTCGAATGGGTGATATCACAAAGTGCTTTTAAAGTCTAAAACGGCACCACATACTAAACACAAACGGAAACAGTAGACTAACTTAACGTGACCAGTAGCCTATTTCACCAACATTGCAAAGTATACTTTTCTAGCAAAGTATACTTTGAGGGAGAAATTTTCAATTTTAGGATAAATTTATTAATTTTTATTATACTGAATTTATTACATTATCTGTGATAATGTAATAAATTCAGTATAATAATTCTGCATACTTTTAATCATCAAATATATGCAGTTGTTAGTTCTATATGAAATAATGCATTTCAGGAAAAATAAATGATTACTCCCTCAAAGTATACTTTGCTAGAAATGTTTGCAATGTTGGTGAAATCGGCTACAGGAATACAACAACAATGCTTACCTCACAAATTATCTAGTACGTGCATACGTACATACTACGTACGTTAGTAACGCCTTTCATTTTTCAATAGCTTATGAACCGCTTCACAGATTTTGATAATATTTGGCCACAATGTGTGTCTAGGGATGGTATTTTGCTATGCATATGACCTACATCTGACTGTCCAACACTGAGGACTATTGTATATAAGGCACAACAATGTTAGTTTATTATTATTATCAAGGCTGCCAGCGAGAGGAGTAGCCTCGTAATAATGCTGACCTTGTTTTTTTTGCGTCAAAATTATAGTTTCACAATAATCTGCTCACGTAGACGAATAAACAGTACATATTTCCAGGGCTGCAGATAAGGAATTAGAGATTGAGTATTGTCACGCCATCATTTCTGAAGCAGTTGGGTATTTCAACATTTTAATATAGGAATGAATGGCCTTTTTGTGGAATTTATCGGGGTATAAACTTGGAAAAGTCGCGGGAATACTGGACGAAGGCCGGAAGGCCTCGTCCAGTATTCCCGCGACTTTTCCAAGTTTATATCCCCGATAAATTCCACAAAAAGGCCATTAATTCCTTATAATTCCAGCATTTGAAATAAATTCATCAAGAAAATGTGTTTATTTTCCGTTTTCTTAAGAATTATTTTAACTGCACCTGACGGTTACGGAAAGTAGTTCGGCATGGAGTTTACTGGGATATAAATTTTGGACGGAGACTTGCAACGGACCAATCAAATGTTAGGGAATTGTGTAAATATTTTTGTGCTGGAATTATTTACTAACTAATAATAAGTAAAATAAAATCACTACTGACCGCAATTATTGAATAGTTTGCTTGTAAAAGTAAACATGTCTTGTCATTTCATTAGAATTGTCTCCTGTTTTCTGCAGCATGATAAAGGTACCACAATTTTTTCATTTTATTGATACTCACTTCATCTGATTTCAATTGGGTTTTTGGCAATTTTAATTTGGTATGTAAGCAAATACATATACTCACCTTATCTGGAGCTCTGTATATTTCTTTCAGAGTAACGTGTCTGAATCTTTAAACCTGAGGCCACAGTTGATGACTTCAGAACTTGTGGAAATATTCAGGTACAGTTTTAGTCACCGTGTATGATTACTTGGTTACAACAACAACAACAACAACAACAACAAGTACTGAAACTTTCAGAAGTACGTATTCTTTTATTTTGTCCTTATTATGTAACGGATTTTGATGAAATATGTTGCATCAAACGCATCTTGTTAAGCTGAATTTCGTGGTGAAGAATCAATTTCCGTGTCTACTGACACGGAACTCAATTCTTCGCAAAAACGACATAAGTATATGCCAAACTCCCGGGACCACAAAATGCAGCTCATGAAGACGCGTTCGCGTCATCAAAATCCATTGCTTATTAAGGAAAATATCAAATAATACTTACTTTGGAGTGTGCACGCTTTCAACACTTTCAGCCATTGTTGTTGTTGTTGTAACCACGTGATCATGCATCCTGCTAGTGTGTGTGGCGTGACAAGTACCCTTGATTATCATGATTATACCACTGATTTACTTTCATTGAAAGACAAACGATAGTTTTTGTCTCACCCACGATAGTGGAAAATGAGACATAGCGGTCGCAATTCCGTCATCAAAATCCGTTACTTATTAAGGAAAATATCAAATAATACTTACTTTCAACACTTTCAGCCATTGTTGTTGCTGTTGTAACCAGGTAATCATGCACCTTGTTAGTGTGTGTGGCTTGACAAGTACCCTTGATTGCACTGATTTACTTTCATTGAAAGACAAATGATAGTTTTGTCTCACCCACGAGAGTGGAAAGTGAGACATAGCGGTCACAATTCCGGTATCGTCTTCAACAATTATTTTGGATGTATGTCCAAATTGTGTATGCCTTCTGATACATTAGTTGGATGTTCTTCAAACTTCTTCAGTTGCTTCGTTACATTGATACGTAACCACTCTGGGTCATTATGACTGACGTACTTTTCTAAAAATATAGGTCGCGTCCGTCAAAATTTTGACATATCGTATATTTTGTATATTTTCTGATACGTTAGTTGGATGATCGACAAACGTCATCAGATGCTTCCTTACATTGATACCTGACCACCCTGGGTCATTCGGGTAACCTTGGCTTATTTTCTCGTAATATATGTCACATCATCAAAACTTAGGACGTAAGTCCAAATTTTGCATATCTCCTCACAGGTAATATTCGGATGTTCTCTAAAGTTCATTAGTAGCTTCCTCACATTGATAGAGAGGCCCTGGGTCATTCAAATAACATTGACCCATTGCTAGTGGATGAGACGTACACTCCTCTATGATCGCCTTGTAGTCTTTTCACCCATCTGTCCATCCGAGTTGCATTATGTTTTCTGGGGGCCGTTTCACTGAAACTCGTACAACTAAAATGTTCGTAAGTGCAAAATTATGATAGTTTGTAAATTTCAAATTAACAATGAGCTCTTGTAAACAATTATTGGATTTACATTCATTGAGCATAGGCTGCATATGCAGCCCATGCTCAATGAATGTAAATCCATCAATTTACAGACTATTCTAAATCTGCACTTACGAACATTTTAGTCGTACAAAGTTTAGTGAAATGGGAACCGAGATATCTGTTGACTTCACTGACATGATATTTATTAAACTTGTCGACTGATTTCTTCGAATAATCGTAAATGTAATGTACAATACGACACCAGGTGGGTGGGGTAATGGGATTTTTTAATGGGCAATATTTTTGTGTCACAAGTTCCGAGTCTTCCACCTGTGCTTACCAGGGCACACGATCTATTAGCGATGTCGATGTTAGTATAATCACACACTCAGCAGCATGTCTCAGCCAATGCACACGCGTGTTAGATCAAATACAGAACAAAATCAGCCAATCAAAACTATGATCCAAGTTGCTTGACACATTTGATTCACTGTATGTAATCGGCCAACTCGATCGATTACGTGATTATCACAATGAGAATTCATTTTATTTTCAAGATCAGTTTATGCCACCATTGGCCGTAGTAAATTATTTTATATGCGCCCTGGCGCCATTGGTCTAGAATGAATACTGAGGTCCATTAATCCTTTCACCCCTAAGTAACTGAATGGGCTGCGATATGTTAATTTTGCAACCAATCCAATCATCGCAAAATGATTTTCAGACTATTCCATTTATAAAAAGGGAGTATTTGTTGTTCTCAAAAATATGAAAATTACTTTCAAACAGTGCAGATCCTGATGAGACGGCTCGTTACGAGCCGGCTCATCTGGATCTGCACTGTTTGCATAAACCGATATAGCGGGCTTTCGGGTTCAAAGGGTTAAATAAATACATAACTATCCTCAGGAAAATGCTGGAGCCGAAATACGAGGTCGACGGTATTGACGTAAGCTCACACGCAGTCGCCTTCCTCGTTTTGCTATTGGCTGATGGTGCGGCCGCGTGGACGATAGACGAACCCGCGCGACAAGTGGTTGTGCGCGAGGTCGAGTCGGCCATTGATAGCTGGCATATTCTCAAAGCGAGAGGCGTCCGTTTCCGGTACGGTGATACGTGTTGTTATACAGCAATATATGGCTGTATCAGGTTAACATTCTATCTTCATTCAATACTGCTCGGGTTGCAGCCATCATATTTTCATTTATTGCTAAAAACAACCACATGTACATACCTGTGACTGGATAAATGGCGCTTATGTGCTTTGCGACCCGTGTAGATCCAGATCAGCCTGTGCATCCATACAGTCTGATCAGGAACTGCACTGTTCGCCAATAAAGTATATACCACATGGTTTTAAGAATGAGGTCAAATAAAATGGTACCAATGATTTATAAATGTCACTTAATGTGCTTGAAGCGAAAAACCACATATTGGATATCTGAGACATCATCTGAGACACAGTCACGTTAAACAAGTATGTCACACCTACAAATTATGCCAATTATAATATCAAGAATTCCCTGTAACTTGTTCTATAGGTTACCAACTTGGAAAATCATGAGTAACTTCCCTTGCTCGGATATCAAACCCCTTCACTTTACACTTTCAAATGGGACATATAGTGCTGTTCGACTGTCTATAGGGAATAGTAGGTTAGTGCCGTGAATGGGAAAAATATCTGGCAATGCTTAGGAAACAGAATAGGCCAGGCTCTGCCGAGCCCATCCCGTTTCCGTGCTGCGCCAGATATTTTTTTCCCATTCACCGCACTAACCTACTATTCTATTTATCCCGTCAACAATACAAATGCAAAGAATAACCCCAGCCCATCCTCAAAATCGGAGAATCGACTAGTATGACAACCACACATATTCATATGCAGTGATTAGGTCGTATTGAGAGGATATCAAAAATGTTTCACCGCACCGTGTTTCACGACACATACGCACTCTGTTGACGGGATCAAATTCGATACTTCAATATATAATACTGTCGTTCAGATTCAACACATTTTAAACAGAACAAATATTTTGCAATTCCTACACATTTCCTAGCCTTACCTGATAAACTTAATATCAAATGACACAAGCATGAAATTCTCTATCCATCAGGCTCGGCTTGGAAATGGCAGGAATTGCTCGACAAGCCTCGGAATTCCTACATGTTTCGTAGCCTTGCCTGATAAACTTGATATCTCTGCTATTCTATATTTATCCATCAACAGATCGCTGGCTCCAATGTTGATCCAGATCGAGAACATCAGTGAACCTGTGTCACAATACTGGGGCGCTTGGATGATCTGTAACCTTATCAAGGTCAAAGGTCAGTATATATAATTATATTGTCGCGGTCAAACAGGAGTTTATAGAGTTCATTGTCAAGGTAAAATGTAAGTATATAAAACTATTTCTTCAAGGTTAAATGTAAGTATATAGAATTATTTTGTCAAGGTTAAATGTAAATATATAGAAATGCCTTGTCAAGGTCGAATTTTCAGTTTCTCAGTATATAGCAATACATTGTCAAGGTCAAATATCAGTATATAGCAATAGCTTGTCAAGGTAAAATATCTGTATATATCAATACATTGTCAAGGTCAAATATCAGTATATAGCAATAGCTTGTCAAGGTCAAATGTCCGTATATAGCAATACCTTGACAATGTCAAACGGCAGAAAATAAAAAATACATTGTTCAGAAATACATTGTCCACAAATATGATGTCACTGTCAAACGTAAGTATACATGTACATAAATATCTTGTCATGGTCAAATGTAAGTATACATAAATACCTTGCCACGGTCAAACGTAAGTATACATGTACATAAATATCTTGTCACGGTCAAACGTAAGTATACATAAATACCTTGTCACGGTCAAACGTAAGTATACATGTACATAAATATCTTGTCACGGTCAAACGTAAGTATACATAAATACCTTGTCACGGTCAAACGTAAGTATACATAAATACCTTGTCACGGTCAAACGTAAGTATACATAAATACCTTGTCACAGTCAAACTTAAGTATACATAAATACATTGTCAGGTCAAACGTAAGTATACATAAATACCTTGTCATGGTCAAACGTAAGTATACATAAATACCTTGTCGGTCAAAGTAAGTCATAAATACCTTGTCACGGTCAAACGTAAGTATACATAAATACCTTGTCCGGTCAAACGTAAGGTAGTACATAAATACCTTGTCACGGTCAAACGTAAGTATACATAAATACCTTGTCTGGTCAAACGTAAGTATACATAAATACCTTGTCACGGTCAAACGTAAGTATACATAAATACCTTGTCTGGTCAAACGTAAGTATACATAAATACCTTGTCAGGTCAAACGTAAGTATACATAAATACCTTGTCCGGTCAAACGTAAGTATACATAAATACCTTGTCAGGTCAAACGTAAGTATACATAAATACCTTGTCAGGTCAAACGTAAGTATACATAAATACCTTGTCACGGTGAAACGTAAGTTTATAGAAAGTTTTCTTCTGAAATTGTTCTGTAATCTTGTCACGGTCAAACCTAAGTCTTCAAACATTGTCGTTAAAAGTAGACACATCCGTTGTGTGACCGTGACCTTTCATCTGTCGTCCTTGGTTGTTTAGCTGCCGATATATTCAAGGTGTATGGTCACGTGGTACTAACAACAACAACAAGTACTGAAACTTTCAGAATCCATCTGATTCAAAGTACGTATTCTTTTATATTGTCCTTATTACGTAACGGATTTTTATGAAATATGGCGCACCAAACGCGTCTTGTTAAGCTGAATTTGATGGTCTCTGTATTTTCGCCCAAACTTCTGTCGTAGACACGGAAATCGATTCTTCGCAAAAACGACATACGTTTGTGCCGAACTCCCTGGACCACCAAATGTAGCTCATGCGCCATATTTCATCAAACTCCGCTGTATATTAAGGAAAATAGCAATTAATACTTATTTTGGAGTCAGTGACGTTGTTGTTGTTGTAACCACATGATCATGCACCTTGATATTGCAGTGGTGTGCGTGGGCTGAGCCCAGCGGGATTTACTCACCTCAGACTTCCACTCTCCTTTAACAGATATTTATCTGGAGCATGCTTTGCATTGGCTGAAGACATACTGATACCTAACTGTTGTATCCTGTGTTGTATACTGATACCTAACTGTTGTATCCTGTGTTGACTAGATAAGCATTTCCGAGACAAAACGGGTTTATCAGGCTCGGCTCGCAAATGGTAGGAATTCCGAGGCTCGCCGATGCACATGCTGATATGGATCTCACACTGGATCGTCTGGAGATTTCAATTGATGGATTTACATTTATTGAGCATAGGCTGCCTATGCTCAATAAATGTAAATCCAATAATTGTTTACAAGAAAACATTGTTAATGTGTGATTTACAGACTATCATAATTTTGCACCTAAGAACATTTTATTTGTACGAAGTTTAGTGAAACGTGCCCCTGATCCGGTGCCAGGTACGCTGACTACGCTGACTACGCTGACTACGCTGACTACTCATACTCATGTTTGTACCATATGATATGTGTTTGTATACATGTGTTTGTAGACCTACTACTACTCACATGAGACGTTATTTCACCATTTCAGTGAACAGATATGTGCCAATGTCGCTTGACGTTGTAATGTTGATATTCACCATTTCAGTGAACAGATATGTGCCAATGTTGCTTGACGTTGTAATGTTGATATTCACCATTTCAGTGAACAGATATGTGCCAATGTTGCTTGACGTTGTAATGTTGATATTCACCATTTCAGTGAACAGATATGTGCCAATGTTGCTTGACGTTGTCATGTTGATATTCACCATTTCAGTGAACAGATATGTGCCGATGTCGCTTGACGTTGTAATGTTGATATTCACCATTTCAGTGAACAGATATGTGCCAATGTCGCTTGACGTTGTAATGTTGATATTCACCATTTCAGTGAACAGATATGTGCCAATGTCGCTTGACGTTGTAATGTTGATATTCACCATTTCAGTGAACAGATATGTGCCAATGTCGCTTGACGTTGTCATGTTCATATTCACCATTTCAGTGAACAGATATGTGCCAATGTCGCTTGACGTTGTAATGTTGATATTCACCATTTCAGTGAACAGATATGTGCCAATGTTGCTTAACGTTGTCATGTTCATATTCACCATTTCAGTGAACAGATATGTGCTAATGTTGCTTGACGTTGTCATGTTCATATTCACCATTTCAGTGAACAGATATGTGCCAATGTTGCTTGACGTTGTAATGTTGATATTCACCATTTCAATGAACAGATATGTGCCAATGTTGCTTGACGTTGTTATGTTGATATTCACCATTTCAGTGAACAGATATGTGCCAATGTTGCTTGACGTTGTCATGTTGATATTCACCATTTCAGTGAACAGATATGTGCCAATGTTGCTTGATGTTGTCATGTTGATATTCACCATTTCAGTGAACAGATATGTGCCAATGTTGCTGACCGTTGTCATGTTGATATTCACCATTTCAGCGAGCAGATATGTGTCGATGTTGCTGAACGAACATGGAGAGGAGGTGTTAAGTAGAGTACACACACACCCAGGTCTGCCCACGAACGTGAAGGATCTAGTAACGACTATACTGGCAGACGTTGCACTGTATGACGGCCACAGGTCAGATACAGATTAGCTCACGCTGTCGGATTGATTGACATACAGCGCCACCTCATAACTGGAGCTATATAATGTTCGAAAAGAATGTACAGTGCAACCTCTCTACAACAGACACCCACGGGAGGACACAACAGGCTGTTGTAGAGAGGTGGCTGTTGTATGGAGGTTATATATACAGCAGGATAATTGGTGTCAATGGTGACATCCAATACAGGGACAGATATCACGTTAAGGGCAATGCATATTGGATTGTTTTGTCGTAATTTAATCGTCATTTAACGGCCGCTAATGTTTTATATGTAGCTTCTTCATTATGAATATGTATTTGATATCAAAATGGTTCATATTGATAGAAAACTTATGAAATTTTCTTCAAGATGAAAACATTTATTTTATGGTTAAATTATGTTACCATTATGTGACCATATTTTATAATGGCCGGGTCTCAGCTATACAGATACAGATAATATATAAGACAGATGAAATAGTAAAAGTCATCCGTATAGATGAGATTATCTAAGCTAGCCAAATATATTCTACATACACTTGGTAGTGAACACAATGTATATAGTATTGTGACCAATTAAATGGTGGTCGCTATACAATATTGAACCAGTCAGACTGTGACGTCATGCAATCTTCACTACACCACCTTGCCCGGTGTATATTTTTGCCCCGATCTCTCCTACTTATCAGGAACGCGTTTCACTAAACTTCGTACGACTAATAAGTTCATAAGCGAAACATTGAAATTTGCAATAACATTTACACCCAGAACCGATATTGTAAACTATTGTAACGATGTGGCCTGTTGCTCAAGGTTCATATCAGTGCGACAGACATGTTGATAAATAATACTCGTTATAGCTGGGTTTGGGTAGCCTATTTCACCAATATTGCAAAGTATACTTAATATCTAACAAAGTATACTTTGAGAGAGTAATCATTTATTTTTCCCGAAATGCATTATTTCATATAGAACTAACGACTGCATATATTTGATGATTAAAAGTATGCGGAATTATTATACTGAATTTATTACATTATCACAGCCATTTTGGCTGTGATAATGTAATCAATTCAGTATAATAAAAATTAATAAATTTATCAAAAAATTGAAAATTTCTCTCTCAAAGTATACTTTGCAAGAAAAGTATACTTTGCAACAATTTTGATGAAATCGGCTACAGATAATTCTGATGCCTCAGCATTAAATGTTATCCATAGAATATATAAGGCCGTCAGTTTGGACTGTCTAGTCGGTGTAAAAATTGTTCGCTTAGTGGTATAGACTCAGGTTGGGTTGGTTGTAAGGTTGGACCCACACCGGGTCACCTTGATCGTCTGGGCACTGGGCACGGGTGCTAACCCGGGATTCTGAGATCTAGGTTAATTTCGAATAAATCCACTATACGATCGAGTGCGTGTGAATAAAAGTATGATTACAGAACTACTCCATTGTTCGTCTGAGAGAGGTTCCACAGAAGGTGCAATTGAGATGGTGATCACAACAACAACAACGTTACACTATTTCGTGATTCTGTTCACGCTTAATCTGTTAATAGTTTGTACGTACGGGTCGAATGTGAGAAACATATTCATATAACATATTCTTTCTAACGTTTTGTCGTACAAAGTTTAGTGAAACAGATGTTACTGACATCACAAACAGGTTGTCTCTTATCTGGGGACCGTTTCTCTAAATGTCATACGACTAAAATGTTCATATGACTAAAATGTTCATATGACTTAGTGCAAATTTAGGATCGTCTGTAAATTTCAATTGATGGACTTACATTTATTGAACATAGGCTGCATAAATGTATATCCAATAGTTTACAAGAAAACATTGTTAATGCAAAATTTACAGACTACGTTTGCACTTACAAACATTTTAGTCGTACGAAGTTTAGTGAAACGGCCTCCTGGACCAAACGTCTGGACTATTGAAGGGGCCAGTGGAAGAAGGGGCTCCAAGAGGGAGCTACATGTAGCCCATTCCTTCAATGACCCTTTCATATGACCACTGCTGTGCTTATGCCATATTATTATCATGCTGTACTATGCTGGAGTTTTGTTTGCATAGTACCACTAACAAGGTGCATGATCACGTGGTTACAACAACAACAACGTCGCCCACTTCAAGTAAGTATTATTTGATATTTTCCTTAATATGCAACGGATTTTGATGAAATATGGCGCAGCAAACGCGTCTTCATGAGCTGCATTTGGTGGTCCCGGGAGTTTGGCACAGACTTATGTCGATTTTGCGAATAATCTTAACAAGACACATTTGATGCGCCATATTTCATCAAAATATGTTACGTAATAAGGACAATATAAAAGAATACGTACTTTGAATCGGATGGATTCTGGAAGTTTCAGTACTGGTTGTTGTTATTAGTACCACGTGATCATACACCTGGACTACTGTCTGTTCCACGTTATTCTGACAATCTTCTTTTAACTATTAAACACAAAATTAAATCTAAAGAATATTTTAATGTATGTAAGTACGGTACTTTTTAAAATCCATCACATATTGTATTTACTTCCAAAAAAAAACACAACAATTTTCCTTTGGGAATTTAACATGGGACAAAAAGGACAAGGAGTATGGCGAGCAGTGTTGAAAAATAAAAGGAAAATGATTCCGACACCTGGCTAGATAACCTGGGAATGATGTAACTAAGAAAACAAAAGTTAGATTTTGCAAATCGGTTCACGAATATTTTAGCACTTCATGTTAAATACCATAGAAAAAAATTGTCAAATTTGGAGTAGGGTGTCTTTTTATGCCCCCGCCACCGAATGGTGAGGGGGGCATATAGTGTTACCGGCGTCCGTACGTACGTACGTACGTACGTACGTACGTCCCGAAACCTTAACGCTGGGTAAATGACTTATAATTTCTGTTTCCTTGCTCGGATCTGCTTCACATTTCACACACGCATTGCTCCAATGGTCCTCTACCGCCCTGTGACAATCCACATTCGTCCCTTGCCCCGCTAACCCAGGGTCAAGGTCACAGACTGTGCTTTCGAAACCTTTAACGTGGGTAAATGGCTTATAATTTTGTTTCTTGCTCGGATCTGTTACATCTCACACGCATTGCTCCATGGTCCTCTACCGCCCTGTGACAAATCCACATTCGTCCCGCCCCGCTAAGCCCAGGTCAAGGTCACGACTTTGCTTTCGAAACCTTAAACGCCGGGTGGTGGCTTATAATTTGTTTCCTTGCTCGGAAATCTGCTTCACATTTCACACACGCATTGCTCAAAGGTCCTTCTACCGCGTTACAAATATCAATAGTCCGGCCTTCCCCCGCTTAAGCCCCGGGTGCGGACAGCTTTGTGCTTTCGAAAACTTAAACGGGGGTATGGCTTATAATTTTCTGTTTCGTCGGGACTGCTTCACATTTTCCACGCATTGCTCCAATGGTCCTCTACCGCCCTGTGACAAATCCCATTCGTCCCGCCCCCGCTAAGCCCAGGGTTCAAGGTCACCAGACTTTGGTGCTTTCCGAAACCTTAACGCCGGGGTAAAGGCTTATTAATTTTCCTTGTTTCCTTGCTCGGATCTGCTTCACATTTCACACACGCATGCTCAAATGGTCCTCTACCGCCCTGTTACAAATCACATTGTCCCGCCCCCGCTAAGCAGGGTCGATCACAGACTTTGTGCTTTCCAAACCTTAACGCCGGGGTAAATGGCTTATAAATTTCTGTTCCTTGCTCGGATCTGCTTCACTTTCACACACGCATTGCTCCAATGGTCCTCTACCGCCCTTGTGACAAAATCCACATTCGTCCCGCCCCCGCTAAGCCCAGGGGTCAGGTCACAGACTTTGTGCTTTCGAAACCTTAACGCGGGTAAATGGCTTATAATTTCTGTTTCCTTGCTCGGATTGCTTCACATTTCACACACGCATTGCTCAATGGTCCTCTACCGCCTGTGACAATCCACATTCGTCCCGCCCCGCTAAGCCCGGAGGTCAAAGGTCACAGACTTTGTGCTTTCTGAAACCTTAACGCCGGGTAAATGGCTTATAATTTCTGTTTCCTTGCTCGGATCTGCTTCACATTTCACACACCCGCATTGCTCCAATGGTCCTCTACCCGCCCTGTGACAAATCCACATTCGTCCCGCCCCGCTAAGCCCAGGGTCAAGGTCAACAGCTTGGTGCTTTCGAAACCTTAACGCTGGGGTAAATGGCTTATAATTTCTGTTTCCTTGCTCGGATCTGCTTCACATTTCACACGCATTGCTCCAATGGTCCTCTACGCCCTGTGACAAATCCACATCGTCCCGCCCCCCCGCTAAGCCAGGTCAAGGTCACAGACTTGGTGCTTTCGAAAACCTTAACGCTGGGTAAATTGGCTTATAATGTCTGTTTCCCCTTGCTCGGATCCTGCTTCACATTTCACACACGCATTGCTCCAATGGTCCTCTACCGCCCTGTGACAAATCCACATTCGTCCCGCCCCCCCCCGCTAAGCCCAGGGTCAGGTCACAGACTTGGTGCTTTCGAAACCTTAACTTGCGGGTAAATGGCTTATAATTTCTGTTTCCTTGCTCCGGATCTGCTTATTTAACACCCCATTTGCTCCAATGGTCCTCTACCGCATGTGACAAATCCAAAGGTTCCCGCCCCCGCCCCCCTAGCCCAGGGTCCAAGGGTCAGACTTGGTGCTTTTACGAACCTTAACGCGGGTAAAATTCTTATAATTTCTGTTTCTTGCTCGGATTGCTTCACATTTTCACACACGCATTGCCCCAATGGTCTCTACCCGCCCTGACAAATCCCACATTCGTCCCCCGCCCCCGCTAAGCCCAGGGTCAGGTCACAGACTTGGTGCTTTCGAAACTTAACGCTGGGTAAATGGGCTTATTTAATTTGTTTCCTTGCTCGGACTGCTTCACATTTCACACACGCATTTGCTCCAATGGTCTCTACCGCCCTGTGGACAAATCCACATTCGTCCCTGCCCCTGCTAAGCCCAGGGTCAAGGTCACAGACTTGGTGCTTTCGAAACCTTAACGCTGGGTAAATGGCTTATACTTTCTGTTTCCTTGCTCGGATCTGCTTCACATTGCACACACGCATTGCTCCCAATGGTCCTCTACCCGCCCTGTGCCCAAATCCACATTCGTCCCGCCCCCGCTAAGCCCAGGTCAAGGTCACAGACTTGTTGCGTTCGAAACCTTAAACGCTGGTAAAAGTAAAAAAGCTTAAATTTTCTGTTTCCTTGCTCGGGGATCTGCTTCATATTGCACACACGCATTGCTCCAATGGTCCTCTACCGCTCTGTGACAAATCCACATTCGTCCCGCCCCCGCTAAGCCCAGGGTCAAGGTCACAGACTTGGTGCGTTCGAAACCTTAACGCTGGGTAAATGGCTTATACTTTCTGTTTCCTCTTTCGGATCTGCTTCACATTGCACACAGCATTGCTCCAATGGGTCCCCTACCGCCCTGTGACAAATCCACATTCGTCCCGCCCCCGCTAAGCCCAGGGTCAAGGTCACAGACTTGGTGGGTTCGAAACCTTAACGCTGGGTAAATGGCTTATAATTTCTGTTTCCTTGCTCGGATCTGCTTCACATTGCACACACGCATTGCTCCAATGGTCCTCTACCGCCCTGTGACACATCCACATTCGTCCCGCCCCCACTAAGCCCAGGGTCAAGGTCACAGACTTGGTGCGTTCGAAACCTTAACGCTGGGTATATGGCTTATTATGCCCCCGCCACCGAATGGTGAGGGGGGCATATAGTGTTACCGGCGTCCGTACGTACGTACGTACGTACGTACGTACGTACGTCCCGAAACCTTAAGCTGGGTATAAATGACTTATAAATTTCTGTTTCCTTGCTCGATGGCTTTCAACATTCACACACGCCATTGCTCAAATGGTCCTTCTACCGCCCTGTGACAAATCCACATTAAGTCCGGCCCCGGCTAAAGCCAAAGGTCCAGGTCACAGCCCATGGTGGACCAAATCCTACATTCGTCCCCCGCCCCCGCTAAGCCCCAAGGTCAAGGTCAACAGACTTTTGTGCTTTCGAAACCTTAACGCCGGGTAAATGGCTTATAATTTCTGTTTTTCCTTGCTCGGATCTGCTTCCCCACATTTCACACACCGCCAAATTGGCCAAATGGTCCTCCTTAAACCCGGGCCCTTGGGTGAAACCAAATCCAACCATGTTTTCCGTCCCCCCACCGTTAAGCCCAGGGTCCAAGGTCCAGACTTGGGTGCTTTCCCAGGAAAACCCTTAAAACCGCCGGGTAAATGGCTTATAATTTCTGTTTCCTTGCTCGGAACTAACGCCGGGTAAATTGGCTTATATATTTCTGTTTCACTTGCTCGGATCTGATTCACATTTCACACACGCATTGCTCCACATGGTCCTCTACGCCTGTGACCCAAAATCCACATTCCGTCCGCCCCCTCGCTAAGCCCAGGGTCAAGGTCACAGGACTTTGTGCTTTCGAAACTTAACGAGGGTATAATGGCTTATAATTTCTGTTTTTCCTTGCTCGGATTGCACTCACATTTCCACACGCATTCTCAAATGGTCCTCTACCGCCCTGTGACAAATCCACATTCGTCCCGGCCCCGCTAAGCCCAGGGTCAAGGTCACAGACTTGGTGCTTTCGAACCTTATACGCTGGGTAAATGGCTTTATAATGTTGTTCCTTGCTTCGGATATCGCTTCACATTTCACCACACGCATTGCTCCAATGGTCCTCTACAGCATGTGACAAATCCACATTTCGTCCCGCCCCCGCTAAGCCAGGGTCAAGGTCACAGATTGGTGCTTTCGAAAAAACTTAACGCTGGGTAAATGGCTTATTATTTCTGTTTACCTTGCTCGGTCTGCATCACATTTCACACACGCTAATGCTCCATTGGTCCTCTACCGCCCTGTGACAAATCCACATTCGTCCCGCCCCCGCTAAGCCAGGGTTCAAGGTCAAAGACTTGGTGCTTTCGAATACCTTAACGCTGGGTAAATGGGCTTATAATGTTCTGTTTCCTTGTTGGATCGGCTTCACATTTCACACACGCATTGCTCAATGGTCTCTACGCCCTGTGACAAATCCAACTCGTCCCGCCCCGCTAAGCCAGGGTCTAAGGTCACAGACTTGGTGCTTTCGAAACCTTACGCTGGGTAAAATGGCTTATAATTTATGTTTCCTTGCTGGATCTGCTTCCATTTTCACCACGCATTGCTCATGGTCCTCTACCGCCCTGTGACAAATCCACATTCGTCCTGCCCCTGCTAAGCACAGGCGTCAGGTCAACAGACTTGGTGCCTTTCGAAACCTTAACGCTGGGTTATTGGCTTAATAATTTCTGTTTCCTTGCTCGAATCTGCTTCACATTTCTCACACGCATTGCCCTTTTTTTCCCAAATTGGTCCTTCTACCGCCTGGTTGTGACAAATCCCATTTCGTCCCACCCCCGCTAAGCCAGGGTCAAGGGTCACAGACTTGGTGCTTTCGAAACCTTAACGCTGGGTTAAGGCTTATAAATTTCTGTGTCTTGCTCGGATCTGCATTCCACATTTTCACACACGCAATGCTCCAATGGTTCCTCTACCGCCTGTGACAAATCCACATTCGTCCCGCCCGCTAAGCCAGGGTCAAGGTCACAGACTTGGTGCGTTCATTCAAAACTTAACGCTGGGTAAATGGCTTATTAATTTTCTGTTTCCTTGCTCGCATCTGTTCACATTTCACACACGCATATGCTCCTTTGTACTCTACCGCCTGTGACAATTCCACATTCGTCAGCCCCCGCTAAGCCCTGGGTCAAGGTCACAGACTTGGTGCTTTCGAAACCTTAACGCTGGGTAAATGGCTTATAATTTCTGTTTCCTTGCTCGGATCTGCTTCACATTTCACACACGCATTGCTCCAATGGTCCTCTACCGCCCTGTGACAAATCCACATTCGTCCCGCCCCCGCAAGCCCAGGGTCAAGTCACAGACTTGGTGCTTTCGAAACTTACGCTGGGTAAATGGCTATAATGTCTGTTTCCTTGCTTCGGATCTGCTTCACATTTCACACACGCATTGTGGCTCATGTCCTCTACTAAGCCGGGTCAACAGTGGACAAATCCACATTCGTCCTTGCTGCTAAGCAGTCCAAGGTCCACAGACTGTGCTCCCGGGAAGGCACAGACTTGGTGCTTTGAAACCTTAACGTGGGTAAATGGCTTTTTAATTTTGTTTCCTTGCTCGGATCTGCTTCACATTTCACACACGCATTGCTCCAATGGTCCTCTGACCGCCCTGTGACAAATCCACATTCGTCTGCTTCGAAGCAGTCAAGGTCACAGACTTGGTGCTTTCGAACTTAACGCTGGGTAAATGGCTTATAATTTCTGTTCCTTGCTCGGAATCGCTTCCATTTCACACATGCATTGTCCAAGGCCTTACGCCCTGTGACAAATCACATTCGTCCCACGCTAAGCCCATGGGTCAAGGTCACAGACTTGGTGCTTTCGAAACCTTAACGCTGGGTAAATGGCTTATAATTTCTGTCCTTGCTCGGATCGCTTCACATTTACACACGCATTGCTCCAATGTCCTCTACCGCCCTGTGACAATCCACTTCGTCCCGCCCCGCTAAGCCCAGGGTCAAGGTCACTTGACTTGTGCGTTCAAAACCTTAAACGCTGGGTAAATGGCTTATTAATTTCTGTTTCCTTGCTCCGGCATCTGCTTCACATTTCTCACCCCTCGCATTGCTCCAATTGTCCTCTTACCGCCCTGTGACAAATCCATTCGTCCCGCCCCCGCTAAGCCAGGGTCAAGGTCACAGACTTGGTGCGTTCGTTACCTTAACGCTGGGTAATGGCTTATAATTTCTGTTTCCTTGCTCGGATCTGCTTCACATCACACACGCATTGCTCCAATGTACCTCTACCGCCCTGTGACAAATCCACATTCGTCCCGCCCCCGCTAAGCCCAGGGTCAAGGTCACAGACTGGTGCGTCGAAACCTTAACGCTGGGTAAATGCTATACTCTGTTTCCTGCTCGGATCTGCTTCACATTCACACACGCATTGCTCCAATTGTTCCTCACCGCCCTGTGACATCACATTCGTCCCGCCCGCTAAGCCCAGGGTCAAGGTCACAGAATTGGTGCGTTTGAAACCTTAACGCTCGGGTAAATGGCTTATAAGTTCTGTTTCCTTGCTCGGATCTGCTTCACATTTCACACACACATTGCTCCAATGGTCCGCTACCGCCCTGTGACAAATTCACATTCGTCCCACCCCCGCTAAGCCCAGGGTCAAGGTCACAGACTTGGTGCGTTCGAAACCTTAACGCTCGGGTAAATGGCTTATAATTTCTGTTTCCTTGCTCGGATCTGCTTCTCATTTCACACACGCATTGCTCCAATGCTCCTCTGCCACCCTGTGACAAATCCACATTCAAATATGCCTTGTTTTCTTTGGCTGCCAGCGGGGGCATTCGTGTGCCGACAGGCCACATTTCTAGTTTTTATTATTTATGAAAAAGTATCTATTTTTAGCTCGCCTGCACGAAGTGCAGAAGAGCTTATGGCATACCCCCGGTGTCGTCGGCGTCGCCGTCCACAAACTTAACATTGGGTAAATGTCTTCTGTTTCCTTTCATGGAACACCTTGTTATTTCATACATGCATTCCTCAGATGACCCTCTATCATGCTGTAGCAAATCCATGACCCACCACCCAGCCCTTACCCCAAGGTCAAGGTCACAAACTTAGCATGTTGACAAACTTAACGTTGGGGTAAATGTTATGTAACTTCTGTTTATTTACAGGGAACGCCATCATATTTCATACATGGATTCATCTGACGATACTCTATTGTGCTATAGCAAATTCATGGCCCACCGCCAACCCCTTTCCCCAAGGTCAAGGTCACAATCTTAGCACATTCATAAACTTAACGTTGGGGTAAATGTATTATAACATCTGTTTTCTTTCATGGAACGCCTTGATATTTCATACATGCATTCATCTGATGATACTCTATCGTGCTATAGCAAATCCATGACCCACCGCCCATCCCTTACCCCAAGGTCAAGGTCACAAACTTGGCACATTCATTAACTTAACGTTGGGGTAAATGTCTTATAACTTCTATTTCCTTTCATAGAACGCCTTGATATTTCATACATGCATTCCTCAGATGACCCTCTATCATGCTGTAGCAAATACATAACCCACCACCCAACCCTTACCCAAAGGTCAAGGTCACAAACTTAGCATGTTCATAAACTTAACGTTGGGGTAAATGTTGTGTAACTTCTGTTTCTTTACACTTTGAACTCCTTGATATTTCATACATGCATTCATCTGATGATACTCTATCGTGCTATAGCAAATCCATGACCCACCCCACTTAAACTTAACGTTGGAGTAAATGTCTTTTTATGCCCCACTACGATAGTGGAGGGGGCATTTAGTGTTACCCTTGTCCGTCCGTCCGTCCCTCCCGTCCGTCTGTCCTGTCCCGTCGGTCCCGTCCGTCCATCACAAAACTTTAACGCTCGGGTAAATGTCTCATAATGTCTTCATCCTTCGACCGATCTGCTTCATATTTCATATACACATTGCTCTAATGGTCTTCTACTGCCCTGTGCCAAATCCACGTTCGTCCTGCCCCCGCCAAGCCCAGGGTCAAGGTCACATACTTGGTGCTTCAAAAACTTTAACGCTCAGGTAAAAAAATATTTTGACTTGGAATTTTGCCTCATTGATTATCAAAGCGATATGTGGGGCTTCCGTGTTCTATGAACACATTTTCTAGTTATGACTTCTGTTTCTTTACAGGGAACACCTTCATATTTCATACATGCATTCATCTGATGATACTCTATTGTGCTACAGCAAATCCATGACCCCCCCCACCCCTTTCCCCAAGGTCAAGGTCACAATCTTAGCAATTTATACATGCATTCCTCATGTGAATAGCTATCATGCTGTAGAAAATCACCAACTTAGTGTGTTCATAAACTTAACACTGGGTTAAATGTTGTTTTCCTTCTCTTTTCAGGGAGCGCATTGATATTTCATACATGCATTCATCTTAATATGCTATATCATGCTATAGCAAATCCACGACACACCTTCCACCACTGACCTCAAAGTCAAGGTCCACCGCACACCCCTTATCCCAAGGTCAATTTATATAATATTCATGTTTTTTATACAACTGTGACAAGTTTGAATGAAGGCTGCCAACAGGCGAGCTTCGTTGTCTTCTGACAACTCTTGTTGGATATTTTTTTATTTCATGTGTACAATGACCAACAGTAGATAGGCAAGAAAACGTGGAAGGGTTTCCTTTGGAAATATTGTTAGCTGCGTGTTGGATTTCTGAATCATACAAGGACACGTTTAAGTTCCAAGCCATGGATTGGGTTATCAGAAACCCTAGTTTGAGAGCGGAAACGGTGGATTCTGTCGCCACGTCACTGTCGTGCACAAAAATATTTCCAAACTTGTGTTTAAGAAAACCACCATTTGCGATTAAGACTAGGGTTTGAGGAGCCTAAACTAAGATTTACGCTCCAAGCCATGGTTTAGAGAATTACTGTCTGTTTCACGAAACCTGCCCAAATTGTAATGCCAATGCAAAAACAATATTTTTTATGATCATATTAAATTAAAGCAAAATTTAAGAATGAACCTTCTTTTTATTTCGTGAAATTTGGTCAATTATTGATTTTATTGCGAAAAAACCATTTCCCTATGTTGAATCCCCATAGAGAGTGAAGATATCTATGGGGATTTAACATGGGGATTTTTATGCCCCCGCTACCGAAAGGTACGGGGGCATATAGTGTTACCGGCGTCTGTCCGTCCCGTCCGTCCCGTCCGTCCGTACGTCCCGATTACCATATTCTTTAGTAACTTCTACATGGCTTCACATATTATGTCAATATTTATACACGTGATACATATGAACATGCCTTACACACTCCATCCCCCAGTACTTCGACCTTGACCTTTGGCCTTGACTTTTTCTACTTTAAATGTTTGCTTGGCACTTTGGGACAAATCTACGTGCACGTTTCTCAATCCTACACTAACTTCTCAATACTTTTGCCAATCGCTTAAATATTTTTCTCCATTTGACAGATAGGTGTCTTCTGCGAAAAATGTCCGGGAAACTGACCGTGAAAGTTTCCGTGATTAGAGACAAATGCGGTTTACGAAAATTCCAGACGCGGGGGTAATCCCGACAAATGGTTACGCTACTGTATGTGGCTAATGCCTTGCTTGACTGCAGGAGTCGTCCATAAGTTGAATCATAATTCGCCCTACTTTCTAAGCCAATCGCTGGTCAGTATCGTGCTGTACTTATTTCACATATTGACCAATTTAACCTGTTAGATATTACCTGTAGCTGCATTATTTCATATAGAACTAACGACTGCATATATTTGATGATTAAAAGTATGCATAATTATTATACTGAATTTATTACATTATCACAGCCAATATGGCTGTGATAATGTAATGAATTCAGTATAATAAAAATTAATAAATTTATCCTAAAATTGAAAATGTCTCCCTCAAAGTATACTTTGCTGGAAAAGTATACTTTGCAATGTTGGTGAAATAGGCTACAGATTTAATGCCCTCCTGTTCAATAGGAAATGGAAAATCAAAACTGGGATGCGAGACTGCTTTATAAACCTGGCTAATTATGTATAAATAGTTCACATATTGAATTTTTATGCCCCCGCTACCGAAAGGTACGGGGGCATATAGTGTTACCGGCGTCCGTCCGTACGTCCGTCCGTCCCGTCCGTCCGTCGTCCCGTCCGTCCGTCCCGTCCGTCCGTCCGTCCGTACGTCCCGATTACCATATTCTTTAGTAACTTCTACATGGCTTCACATATTATGTCAATATTTATACACGTGATACATATGAACATGCCTTACACACTCCATCCCCCAGTACTTCGACCTTGACCTTTGGCCTTGACTTTTTCTACTTTAAATGTTTGCTTGGCACTTTGGGACAAATCTACGTGCACGTTTCTCAATCCTACACTAACTTCTCAATACTTTTGCCAATCGCTTAAATATTTATACACATGATACATATGAACATGCCCTACACACTCCACCACCCAGTACTTCGACCTTGACGTTTGGCCTTGAGCTTTTCCACTTTAAATGTTTGCTTGGCACTTTGGGACAAATCTACGTGCACGTTTCTCAATCCTACACTAACTTCTCAATTCTTTTGCCAATCGCTTAAATATTTATACACATGATACATATGAACATGCCCTACACACTCCACCACCCAGTACTTCGACCTTGACCTTTGGCCTTGACCTTTTCCACTTTAAATGTTTGCTTGGCACTTTGGGACAAATCTACGTGCACGTTTCTCAATCCTACACTAACTTCTCAATACTTTTGCCAATCGCTTAAATATTTATACACATGATACATATGAACATGCCCTACACACTCCACCACCCAGTACTTCGACCTTGACCTTTGGCCTTCACCTTTTCCACTTTAATTGTTTGCTTGCCACTTTGGGACAAATCTATGTGCGCGTTTCTCAATCCTACACTAACTTTCACACACGCATTGCTCCAATGGTCCTCTACCGCCCTGTGACAAATCCACATTCGTCCTGCCCCCGCTAAGCACAGGGTCAAGGTCACCGACTTGGTGCGTTTCAAACCTTAACATTCAGTTAAATGGCTTATAATTTGTGTTTCCTTTCTCGGATCTGCTTCACATTTCACACACGCATTGCTACAATGGTCCTCTACCGCCCTGTGACAAATCCACATTCGTCCCGCCCCCACTAAGCCCAGGGTCAAGGTGCGTTCAAAACCTTAACGCTCTGGTAAATGGCTTATAATCAAATATGCCTCGTTTTCTTTGGCTGCCAGCGGGGGCATTCGTGTGCCGACAGGCCACATTTCTAGTTTTTTATAATTTCAGAAATACTGGACCGATTTTCATTGTTAAATTTTGATAAAACTTAATATTATTGGAACAAAATATTGTTTTTGTTGTCGAGCCCGCTTGCGGAAAGCGAGATCACAATGACGTGTTTCCGTGCATGTTTGCATCCGTCCGCCCGTCCGCCCCGCCCGTCCGCGTCCGTCCGTCCGAAATATGCGTTAAAGTTTTTAAATACCTTATATCGCTGCAGTACTAAGTCACATTAACTTGAAACTTCATATGCGTATTAGTCATGATCCATATATTCATGCTGTATCCCACTCATGCCCAGGGTCAAAGTAACATGACTTAGAAGTTTGCGTTAACGTTTCTGTCAAAATTTGTGTTAACGCTTTCACATACCTACTATCTCTGTAACCGTCGGATTTGCTAGACACTTTGTATGCTGATTGGTCATCATCCATATAACCATTCTGTGTCCCACTCATGCGGCCCCTTTGCCCCCAAGGTCAGGGTCAAAATTTGCGTTAAAGTTTTCACATACCTACTATCTCTGTAACCGTAAGTCAGATTTGCTTGAAACTTTGTATGGTTATTGGGCAACATCCATATACCCGGTATTCATTCTGTGTTCCACTCATGCGGCCCCTGTGCCGCAAGGTCAAGGCCAAATGACTTAGAAGTGTGTGTTATTATAAAATCTGCGTTAAAGTTTTTACATACCTTATATCTCCATAAATGTTGCTCCAATTTACTTTTCATCATCCATATTTTCATCCCACTGTCAAGGTCAAATGACTTCGTGTTATTATAAAATAAATGTTTACATACCTTATATCTCCACAACACTTACTCCAATTTACTTCCAACATCCAATACTTCTTATTCATCATCTATATTTTCATTCCATAACCTGCCCATATGGCCCACATGCCCAAGATCAAGGTCAAATGACTAAAGTGTGTGTTAAAGCTTTTGCATACCTTATATCTCCACAACCCTTAATTCAAACTTCAAATAAATAGAATCTGAGACCATCAAATGCCTCGGCGGGCTCGACATGCGGGCCGCGGCCATCTGGTATTGTGTATATGGCCGTACAATTTGGGCAGGTTTCGTGAAACAGACAGTAGTGTGCATTTGACTTGTCATACACGTGACTTCAGCTGGAGTAAATCACTCTATCTGTGGTCACTACTGACCATCTACTCTCCGGACACTGATGACTGTGATATACATGTACCACCGTCTGCGTTAATCTTGCACATATCGGGCTGTAACTGGAGAAATAGGGCTTATGGGATTTGTGATTAATGTAGCTCCTGATCAAATAACACACTCCTGTAGCCTGATAGTGATATATATTGCTCGTCAGAAGCATGACGGTGTTTTATTGATGGAATGACGACCGGTGCAGATCCTGATCAGAATGTGCGGATGCACAGACTGATCTGGATCTACACTGGTCGCAAACCCGTAAGCCCCATCTCTCCAGTCACAGCCACATGTGTCAACGTTTCTGAACATATACTAGCACTCTTAACTCGCATTAAAGCAGTTTGATTGGCTGAGCCTGAGCTGTAGCACATCTCCGCTCAGCCATTCAAGCGGCTTGATTTGAAGAATACTATTCAAGTATGTTGACAATCGGCAGTGCCCTATAGGTCCGTCTGTCCATCCGTCTGTCCGTCTATTTTTTTGAAGTTTTTGTACTAGTTTCTCAAATCACATAAGTGCGTCGACAGGCCACATTGTCTAGTTCTATTAGCACAGGTGGCGGTGTACACAACTGTAACTCGCTATAAAATGTTTGTATGTATACTACATGTACAATAATTCCAGCACAAACATATTTACACAATTCCCTAACATTTGATTGGCCCGTAGCAAGTCTCTGTCCAAAATTTATATCCCAATAAACTGCCACGCCAAACTACTTTCCGTAACCGTGAGGCGCAGTTAAAATAATTCTTAAGAAAACGGAAAATAAACACATTTTCATGATGAATTTATTTCAATTGCTGGAATTATAAGGAATGAATTCCGGCCTTCGTACAGTATTCCCGCGACTTTTCCAAGTTTATACCCCGATAAATTCCACAAAAAGGCCATTCATTCCTATAGTAACTCGCTATAAAATGTTTGTATGTATACTACAATGTACCGGAACACAGCGACTCCAGCTGTATAGACGACTTATAGGTTTAACTGGAATAACAAATTACATGTACGATACAAATCTACAATCAACCCATGTTTTCCTGATCTGGTTCATTCATGTCTACGTATATCTAAGACCCAGTGCCTTTGATATCCGAGCCGAAATACTTTTATACAGTCTTTATGTAACCGGGATACATACAGAGAATTGTCGTGTTGGTTGTAACATATGTTGTAACATATATTGTAAGGCTGCGATATCCGCCGTCGTCTGTCGTGATCAACTCCCCCTGCGGTGTTGTGTATTATATACAGGAGATCGCCACCAGGACATGTCCATACAGTTTTCATATTCCTACCACCCCTCATGTCGATCTCCACAATGTCTCGTGATGTACAATGTACCGCCGACAGGTTGTCGCCACATCCGTAGCCTATTTCATCAACATTGCAAAGTATACTTTGAGGGAGTAATCATTTATTTTCTTTGAAATACATTATTTCATATAGAACTAACAAATGCATATATTTCATGATTAAAAGTATGCAGAATTATTATACTGAATTTATTACATTATCACAGCCAAATTGGCTGTGATAATGTAATAAATTCAGTATAATAAAAATTAATAAATTTATCATAAAATTGAAAATTTCTCCCTCAAAGTATACTTTGCTACTAAAGTATACTTTGCAATGTTGATGAAATCGGCTACTGGTCACACTGTAGTATGACACTGCGGTCTTGATGACCCGCCCGGGGATCAGGGTGCCCGACACAGACACAAACTTAAAGGTGCATGCCCACTCGGTTTAATCCTGATTAACCCACATTTGAGTGTCCGGTAGTCCTGATTGTCCCACATTTGAGTGTCCAGTAGTCCTGATTGTCCCACACACATTTGAGTGTCCACAGTAGTCCTGATTGTCCCACACACATTTGAGTGTCCAGTAGTCCTGATTGTCCCACATTTGGTTTTTGCAGGTAACTGGATTTTGCAGATTTCAGGCTATAGTCTTTTTCAATAAAGTAACATTGTATACCAGTTATACTTGTATATATGTAAATATAAATAAAATAAATATATTAATACAAAATAAAGTGGCATACAATTTTGTTATAAGTTTTAGTTTAAATTAGTGTTTCAAAGTGTGTATTGTTAAATAATCCAATTATCTACAGTTCTTTGATGATTAGTAAAGCCAATTGACAAATAGAACATCAACGTTTGCTACAAGATCCTGCCTTCAGCATTTGTGTGCGGCACCGGTGATATACGGCGACGGAACGTTTTACACATGCACAAGCTTCTTTCACCAACTATTCACTCTTCATGGATTTATTGATGGCCATATGTATCCACTCGTGTTTGCCTTCCTGCCTGGGAAATCGACTGACGTATATGAAACTTTCTTCCGTCAGCTTGAACAGAAGTGCGGTGAATTTGGATTACAACTGCAACCTGTGCATGTGTTTCTTGATCATGAAGCGGCATCGCGGAACGCCGTATTACGTGTATTCCCAGACACCACAGTGAAAGCCTGCTTCTTTCACTACACCCAGTGCATTTGGCGGAAAGTTCAGGGCTTGGGACTGAGTACAGTGTACAAAGAGAACGACAGTGTACATCGACTTGTGAGAAGGGCATCTGTACTTCCGTTGGTTCCAGTAGATGATGTTGAAGACGTATGGTTTGAAGCTTTGGAAGCTGCTGAAGCAGAAGAGCACCCAGTTGACGTCACCCCCTTCACTGACTACGTCACCGAGCAATGGGTTGACAGGGGCGACAAGGCCATATGGAATCACTATGCCACACAGGGACCCAGGACAACTAACCATCTAGAAGGATGGCACAACAAACTCAAAAAGGCAGTTCACCACGCACATCCAAACATCTTTTGCATTATACAAATCAAGCAGCAAATCGAGGCAGCATCGTACATTAAGATTCTACAGTTTGAGGCTGGAGGTACACGCCATGTGATACGTAGATCGACAGATCGAGCAGCGACTCGGCAACTTGAAGATGCGTCTGCAGACTGGCGAACTGATGATGATGGAGTACACTGACGCCGCATCAAACCTGCTCCATATCTATACGTCGTTCAAACGCAAAAATAATCGTTCAAACGAAAAAAAATCGTTCAAACGCAAAATAAAATCGTTCATACGAAAAAAAAATCGTTCAAACGCAAAATAAAATTGATGAAACGAAAAAAAAGTTGTTTAAACGAAAAAAGAATTGTTAAAACGCAAAAAAAATTCCGTTCCAGCGCAAAAAATAATCGTTCAAACGCAAAATAAAACCGTTCAAACGAAAAAAAAATTATCGTTCTAACGAAAATAAAATCGCAAAAAAAAATAATCGTTCAAACGCAAAAAATTATCGTTCAAACGAAAAAAAAAAATCGTTCAAACGCAAAAAAGAATTGTTCAAAGGCAAAACAAATCGTTCAAACGATGTCCCTTCACAGCTACCGTACTTTATCATGTTTATAGGAAATAAATATGTGCATAATAGTTTCACTATTAGTGCCCGCCCGCTATACAGATGTCATCATTTAGTAATATTTATTTTTCTGATAGTGACTGACGGTGGTATCAGGCAGGCTATTTTCATATGCAAATGAGGCATGATATTTTTTAATTATTTATACAAATTAAATGTGTCGCCTGAAAAAATAATCCACAGATTATAAGTATGATCATTAACCCTTTGCTAGCGGTCATAATATCCGCCAAACAAATTAAACATAAAAAAATAAATCCGAGAATAATAGTTACCATTTTATGGAAACACGGTTATCGCTTGTTAATTCGATGGAACGAATGTTAAATTGAGGTAACAAATTGTTATTTCATGGGAACGAATTAATACTGCTCCGTAGATTGAAACATTGAGGGTAGTAGGTCTAATAAGAAACTAGTGAGAGAAAAAAATCCACCTAATTTTTTAACAACCCTCGTATATGAGATTTCTAGGCTTTGCGAATGGTGTGTAGCTTTGGATTTTCATAAACTGCGCATGCGAATGGTGTGTGAATTTGGTGTTTCGTAAACGTTGCACAGGCGACTGGTGTTTAGCTTTGTACATGTATTTGCATAAACTGCGCAGACGAATGGTATGTAACTTTGAGTTCGCATAAACTTAGAGCAGACGAATGATATGTAGCTTTGGGTTTTCATAAACTGCGCAGAAATATGATAAGCTGTATCAAGGTGTATGATCACGTGGTACTAACAACAACAACAAGTACTGATTCAAAGTACGTATTCTTTTATAGTGTCATTATTATGTAACGGATTTTGATGTAATATGGCGCATCAAACGCGTCTTGTTAAGCTGCATTTGGTCGTCTCTTTATTTTCGCTCAAACTGTCGTTTTTTCGAAGAATTCTTCGCAAAAACGACATAAGTCTGTGCCAAACTCCCTAGACCACCAAATGCAGCTCATGAAGACGCGTTTGCTGCGCCATATTTCAGTAAAATCCGTTGCATATTAAGGAAAATATCAAATAATACTTACTTGGAGTGGGTGATGTTTTTGTTGTTGTAACCACGTGATCATGCACCTTATGTATGAGGATTAATAAGCCACAAACCCACTATTCCAACTTTTCAGGCTAAAACCGTTCTCAAGGAATTATTTGAGCTAACTGGTATTCAACTCGTAGTTACAATTTGTATCATGCCCGGTTGCGGTCCGGTTGCGGTCCGCTTGATCCTAGTATAGTCGCAGTTTTTGGCGTGCGTCCGCGCGCCCTACATTGGGTTAAGGTTTTTAAGTACCCACTATCTCCACAACCCTAAGTCCGATTGACTTGAAACTTCACACACCTCTTTATCATCAACCACATTGTCTTTCTATTGCCCAGACACGCGGCCCCCATGCACAAGGTTAAGGTGAAATTAATTTGAGATTTGCGTTAAAAAAATGTGTGTGCTAAAGTTTTCCAAGTACCAAATATCTGTACATTCCCAAGTTCAATTGACTTGAACCTTCATATACGTCTTTATCATCATCCATATTTTCATTATGTAGCCCGTCCGGTGGTCCCCATGCCCAAGGTCAAATTTCTTTGAAATGTGCGTTAACGATATTTTTTTTGTTAAATCTAAGTACCAAATGTCACATGAAAATTACTTTCAAACAGTGCAGATCCTGATGAGACGGCTCGTTACGAGCCGGCTCATCTGGATCTGCACTGTTTACATAAACCGATATAGCGGGCTTTCGGGTTCAAAGGGTTAACTACCAAATGTCACCACAACCCTAAGTTCCATCGACTTGAAACTTCATATACCTCTTTATCATCATCCATATTTTCATTCTGTAGCCCACCCATGTTGCCCACATGCCCAAGGTCAATGCCAACTTTCTTGGAAATGTGCGTTAATTTATGGGACCATCAAGTGGTATGCTGGCCGCGGCCATCTAGTTTATATATATATAATGGCAATTTGGAAGCTGGAGTCGTTTTGTTTATCCACCCGATATGACACATGTTTAACCCTTTAAATCTTAAATATCTGGAATGCATTTTGATTTGTTAAAGGTACATGCCCACTCAGAAGGCACAAACTGGTCTTTATATCAGAGACATCATTTGAGATATTTTCTGGCAAAATAAACATTAATTCACCATTACCCCACGTATGGATTGGCACTATTATACATTTTATATCAGACGTTTGTTTGTTTGTTTTGTTTGTTAGGATTAACGGCCTCCTTACCGGTTCCTCCTTATAGGAATCACGATTTGCCTGGTTTGGCCCTCAGGTACGTTTTTATCTTTGTCTCTTTAGTTACCTGGGAGTTGAATTGGGTTATTGCCCAATATAAAAGTAGTAAAATTATTACTGATCCTACTGCTTTTAGGAGGGGCCAAGTGATTCTGGTGTGGTGAGGACCTGACATCAGATCAGGATTATTCTGATTTCAGGGCTGAATATATAGTTTTGTTATTGTAAATATTCAGTTCTGATTTTGGGATCCCCCCCCCCCATTTGTACATGTATGTACATGTACTAGTACAGGTAATATATGGGATTTAGTACTAAACCCAAACCCATTGACCCGGCCTTAAATGACCTTAGATATTGATAGGCCGTTAAACACCAACAAACAAAAACAAACCAGACGAGCCGGCTCGTGACGAGCTGTCTCATCAGGATCTGCAAGTAATTTTCATATTTTTTAGAACAAAAACATACCATTTTCATAAATGGACTAGTCTTAAAATCATTTTGTGACGATTGGATTGGTTGCAAAATTAACATTATATCAAAATCCATTCCAGTTACTTTGGGGTGAAAGGATTAAAGGACTAATAATTCTGCGATGAAATAAACAAACAATATATGGCGGAAAAGGTGCTTTTTATTTGAAGTTTTGAGTCCATGTTATACAATGAAAACCGGTGATGCTATACATGTATTATGTTTGAATTGCACACCTGGGGGCCGTTTCACTAAACTTCGTACGACTAAAATGTTCGTAAATTCAAAAATATGATAGTCTGTAAATTTCCCTAACCTACTATTCTATTTATCCCATCAACACAACAAATAGCTTTACAATGCAAAAAAAAAGCATATTCATACGCAGTGATTGGGTCGTATTGACAGGATATCAAAAATGTTCCCGTAAACAATGATTGGATTTACATTTATTGAGCATAGGCTGCATATGCAGCCTATGCTCAATAAATGTAAACCCATCAATTGATATTTCCAGACGATCCTAAATTTGCACTTACGAACATTTTAGTCCTACGAAGTTTAGGGCATGCCTCCTGTATTTCATATTGCACTATAGTTTCAATAAACATTCCAATACAGATATGACATAGTATAATAAGATCTATTTGCACTACAACTAAACGATGTTGTGATGCGCGTGCGTAAAGCACGTGACACCACTTTCACCCTGTGATTAGTTGGCGCGAAAGTTCGAAATGGGGTGAAAGGTTACGAGAACTGGTACCCAGTTTCTCGTGCGGTGACGTGATGTGGAATGGCGGTGAAAAATAATAAGTTAGTCACATGAGACAAACGAGATACGTCAAAATAAAACTTCATTTTATTTCAAATATATACATGATGCATTTCAAACATCAGCAAGTGGTTGTTATTAGTTAAAATAAATCATTCGTGGATATGTGAAATAAAATGAAGTTGTTCTTAGTTGACGCTTGACAATAACACTGTGTATGCTATGTTGAGTTTTAACATGTTATGGGTGTACATAAGTTTATGAGCTACAAATGTTTCCGCAGGAAATAAACTAGTTTTTGTATAAAAAACTTACTCTTATTAAAGTTATTAAGTGTAAATTCTTTAACGGATTTAAAACTTGGACACGTCCTCAATCAGTTTTCTGATTACGTCATTAGTAAATAGTGTGAAATAGTAAACACATTTTTTTTTCGACAGAACCATTCTCAAAACCTACCCGCATGCGGACGCTTAACAGAGAAAGGAATTGTCATGGCCGTGTGTAGCACAACCAAACATACTGTATTTCACGAAACTTGCCCAAATTGTACGACCATATAAACAATACTTTTGTTTAATGGTATTAAATTTTATCGAAATGTAAGAATGAGCCTTCTTTTTATTTCGTAAAATTTGGTCAAATATTGATTTTGTTACGAAAAATGAGTTCTTTATGGGAATTTAACATGGGGAAAAAGAGGTAGAGAACCTGGAGGATGAGTCGAAAAACGATTGAAAATTGATTCTGAAATCTAGCTAGATAAATTGGAAATGATCTAACTAAGAAAACAAGTTACATTTTGAAAATCGGTCCCCGTTTTCTTAAATTAGAAAAAAAATCCCCATGTTAAAACCCCATAGACATCTATTTAACATGTGGAAATTGTTATTTACCAATAAAACCAATATTGGACCAAATTTCACGAAATAAAAAGGCATATTCTTTAAATTATCGAAAAATATATTGTGTTTGCATTATCTATATAGCCTTAAAAATGTGGGCAGGTTTCGTGAAACTGACATTAGTCATATGTATGAATGTTTAAGTGTGGTAGGGATATGGCTGTCTTGAACTGGACGGTTGGCTCAGTTGGCACTGACGGCACTTTCAGATTATTGGCTTATACATGTTATACAAGGATATACATGTACTCCCTGGTTATTGTATTGGACAGGACAAAACATTGAGTGGCCAACTAATATACTTCAAATGTGAATACTATACAATAGATACATTGACTTCATTAAATTAATGCCTTCGTCAATAAAGTATGTATTCACGCGGGCACTTTGTGATATGAACAACAAAAAGCTCTTTAAATCAAACGGAAGTGGTACTTATGTACATTAAGCTTGACCCGGCTCGCTAATTCAGAAATTGTAACACGCGTGAAGGCCGGGACCCTGATGGGATTACCAGTGCCTACCACCGCGCGTCACTATCAGTAAAATAAATATTACTAAATGATTATATATGTATAGCGGGCACTGGTAATTTTTAGAACTAGTGGAATAGCGACACAATTATACACTTCTTTAATTCCTATAAAGAGCATGCTGTGCCTACTGAGTGGGAATGTACCTTTAAAAGCATATGTCGTTCATACCACAACTGTGACCTGAACAATATACGTTGAAAAGGAAATAATCTGATTATAATAAAACCTTATACGACGGAGCTCCGCCGGGGACATGGATTTTTTATTATTAATTCGTTCCCACGAAATAACAATTCGTTACCTCAATTTAACAATTCGTTTCCTCGAATTAACAATTCGTTCCCACGATGTAACAATTCGTTCCCACGAATTAACAATTAGTTCCTGTGGGAACTAATTGTTATTTCGTGGGAACGAATTGTTAACTTGAGGGAACGAATTGTTAATTCGTGGGAACGAATGGTTAAATTGAGGGAACGAATTAATAAAGAAAAATAATTATACGTACCCTGCGGGGCTCCTTATCTTCTAACTTTCATAATTTGAATATAGTAGCATATGCAATCATGACGTAGCTGCATATTGGGATTACACACATCGCTTGTAACAACGACACTACACCCTACATTACACTCTCAAAAATACACACTATATACATATATAGTTAGTGGCAAACACACATGGTAACCATAACAACGTGTTTATCACAGAATGGGAGGTATGTACAACGTGAAATAAACACCACTGTTTCCACATTCACTTTCACTTCGGGGGTCCCCGGGTTCGTATCCAACCTCGACCAAAAGCTGCGAATGACCAATTCGGCGTGTCCTTGGGCAAGACAACTTCGTGCTAGCCTAGTCCTATCGGATGGAGACTTAAATAGTCGGTCCCTACATGCAAGGTCATCGAGCCAGTACCGTCGTTAAATCAAAACATTTACATTTAGTGATTTAACATGATATTTATTAAACGAGTCTATTGGTTTCACATCATAATATACATAGCTTCTTCAGACAACGAATTTATTTAATAAATATATTAAATCAGCACAATTGTTAGATTCTATTTATTGCATAAGCACATCATCAGAATTTGAAGCTACATTGATTACCTAACATGTTTTCTGTAGCGGGCTCATTTGCATATTTATTACACTAGTGTATTATGATTTTTATTATTCGGACGTGGGTCGTATGCAAAACAAAGCACCATCCTTTGACACATTATGGCCAAATAGTATCAAAATCGGCGTTGCGGTTCATACGTTATTGAAAAATGAAAGGGGTTACTAACGTACGCACACATGAACTAACGTTTTATCCCGTCAACACAGTGCGTATGTGCCATGCAACACGGTGCCCTGAAACATTTTTGCTATCCTGTCAATACGACTTAATCACTGCGTATGAATTTGCATTTTAAAGCTATTTGTAATGTTGACGGGATAAATAGAACAGTGGTTAGTGTCGTGAATGGGAAAAATATCTGGCTCGGCACGGAAGCGGGATGGGTTCGGCAGAGCCTCGCCCATCCCGTTTCCTAAGCCTTGTCAGCTATTTGTTTCCCATTCACGGCACTAACCTACTATTCTCTACATATTTTCCTTATTTCTGAACCAAAGTATATATTGTGACCACTCATTTTAACCGTCTCGGCGAGACGGTTCAAATGGTGGTCACTACATATACTTCTGATGAGAAATAAAGAAATTATTGAAGCTTGCCAGATATTTTTTCCCCATTCACGGCACTAACCTACTATTGTCTGTATATCCCATCGTGCCCATCGGCGACGCGATACTATATAATGGCTGGTGACGAGTTGAACCATATGGATTACATACATACACCGACGCCTGTGCTAATGTTGTTCATATTTGTGTCTATTGCAAACAACTTCAACATTGTCTTTGACGTTAAGCAGCTTGATTGGCTGAGCGTGAGCTGAGCTAGTTGATATTGACAATAGATGTTCGGAAACGTTGACATCATGTCAATATTAACACGAGCAGTGGTGTAGTTAATACTATTTATTTCACAAGCTTGGAATTAATACCTTTAAATTCTTACAACTCGGTATTAAAAGTATATATTAAATTATTAACAGATCACTGAAATACATAAACAATCGACTGTTAAGTAATAGTTATAGTTCATATATTGAATTTTTAATAAATTAATTTATTAAAAATTCAATATGTGGACTTAAATGTACTTATCGTTAACCAGCCCAGTCGCAAAGCAAATGGAACCGCTATGCTAGCTAGTGATTGACGATGTGACACGAAGTGAGCGCGTGTATGGGCGGTAATATGCTTTGCGTCTCGTGAACTGATGACACGGCATACAATCAGTTCTAAATATAGCGCTGAACATTTAATGAATACTTTTAATACATATTGGCGAAAGCGTCGCAATATGCGATTACTTGAGAGGTAATGTCGTTCTTTCATTGGTCGAGAAACTAAGGTAAACGATAAGCATTCATATGCATCAGTGAATCGTCTCTCGGCGTATTTCAAGTACACACAAGTGTATGAACTTCAGCCTTATTTACGCAACAGTATAAATCACATGCTTTCTGACACAGTGACGTGACGCATGGATCACTTCACAATAGCACACATTTTTAAACACACTGAACACATGAACGCTGGAGTTGTGAAATTTAGTTTTCGACATGCATATGTTGCGTGTGACCCGAGATTATTTGCTACTCAATAAACGTTTTGTTCTGTTCTGTTCTGTTTATAATAATGTTTTGCCATACATACATGTACCACTAAACATTATCTTCTATTGTATCGGAAGTAAAACTGTAATTTCTTTTTTCAACGTGAACATAGCCTTAGGAGACCAGTAGCCTATTTCATCAACATTGCAAAGTATACTTTAGTAGCAAAGTATACTTTGAGGGAGAAATTTTCAATTTTTTAAAAAAATTATTAATTTTTATTATACTGAATTTATTACATTATCACAGCCATTTAATGGCTGTGATAATGTAATAAATTCAGTATAATAATTCTGCATACTTTTAATCATGACATATATGCATTTGTTAGTTCTATATGAAATAATGCATTTCAGGAAAAATAAATGATTTCTCCCTCAAAGTATACTTTGCTAGTAAAGTATACTTTGCAATGTTGATGAAATAGGCTACTGCAGTTAGCGATGGCAATCACACAGCCGGTATCTACCTGGATGTATGTTGCATTAACCATATGGCACGGCTGCGCTTTCCACATTGGCATAATTATTGCACTTAACTCTGGCAACGACTATGCTTATGATCGAGTACATGTTGAATAACATGTTAGTTTCATACATCATTTTTATATTCATCGCGTATTTTGCAAGCTATTATATATATTTTGTTGTACTGTGGAACCTCTCTAAACCGGACACCAAGAAAAGACATGTGTTCTTATTTTTGATGAGTTTCTTGGTACTGCATCTCAGGTGATAATGTCTGTTCGTGATCACATAGCACACAGCTATGGCTCAGAACGATCAAATGCCTGATTTACAGTGAAACCTCTCTAAGCTGGACACCCTGGGAGGTGCCGGTTTAGAGAGGTTTCACTGTGTGTATTTTTGATTCGGTTAGATTTCGGTCGCATTATCGGAATCATTTGTTGAGCTCTGCGTCATTGCAAAATTATGTAGACAATAGATAATGAAAATTGCTGTCAGACTAAAATATGTGCCCATGTGACTTTAAAGTTTAGAATAAATTCACATACGTTGACTCCAGTGACAACACATGTATATATTTCCTAGTATGTAACATGTATGTGTGTGACTGAAAAGGAAATAAATAAAACAAAAGTCACATCTTGGTTTGTACTATGGTTTGTTTTGGACAGTTTTGTTTTTTATGTGAACAATACCGATTTGCTTATTAACATTATATTTGCCTATTTATATTTGATTTTCATCAGTATTGTTGCTTAGCAACATGTTTGCGCATGAGACTCGTGTGTATCGAAGTAGGTGGGTGGGGTAATTTATTTTGAATGAGCCGTTATACGAGTCCTGGGTGGGAGTCCTTGACCTGTGCACGTTTGTAGACTATCAGATAAATTGTATTGTACACCTCCGTCTGCAAGATACCAACGTTTCTGAACATCTATTGGCAATATCAACTCTAATCAGACTTACACATTTGTTTAAGTCTGATTACGAGTTGATATTGCCAATATGTTCATCAACGTTGACATCTTGGCAAGATTAACGCAGGCGGTGGTGTATGTATGTATGCTACAGCCCAACCACAGCCAATCGAACGGCTTGATCGCGAGTTGATATTGCCAATAAATGTTCAGAAACGTTGGTATCTTGGCAAGATTAACGCTGGCGATGGTGTATGTATGTATGTTACAGCTAATGCTCAGACAATCAAACTGCTTGATTGTGAGTTGATATTTCCAACAGAAACGTTGACATCTTGGCAAGATTGACGCAGTCGGTGGTGTATGTATGTGTGCTACAGCTCAGGCACAGCCAATCAAACGGCTTGATTGCGAGTTTATATTGCCAACAGAAACGTTGACATCTTGGCAAGATTAACGTAGGCGGGGGTGTATTACAGTCGTTTCGTAGTTCTCATAGTTGCTTACACATCAGGCTACCTTCGTAGATTAGCCACAATTTATCTGTACATTGATTAATATTGTTATTATACATGCTAAAATTAAAATATTAAGAAAAACTAATGCTAAAATGTTCAATTTCCTGAAAATCGAATTCAAAATGGCCACCATAAATCGCTTTTATGATACAGTAACTTCTAGTTAACTCACAGGTTACTACGGAAACATCGGAGGACACAGGATAGTGACGACTTGAACAGATCCGTATCACTAAACTTCGTACGACTAAAATGTGCGTAAGTGCACATTTAGGATCGTCTGGAAATGTTTTATCGATGAATTTACATTTATTGAGCATAGGCTGCTAATGCTAATGCAGCCTATGCTCAATGAATGTAAATACAATAATTGTTTACAAGAAAACATTGTTAATGTGAAATTGTCAGACGATCATAATGTTTCACTTATGAACATTTTAGTCGTACGAAGTTTATTGAAACGGCCCCATGTACTGTAGTACATACATATTTATAACGCCCGGAAATAAACAATAACTATCTAAAGACCGATTTTCACACTATCTGTTCGCTCACTGTACCAAACAAATATTCCATCAACGTTTTAAATTGTTTAAATAGCACACACAACACGACATTATGCTGTAACATATAGCTACATAGGAAACAATCAACAACAGTAAACATAACTGGTATCATTGACACTGATTGGATGTAATCTGGCCCGTACGTAGGAATTTATTTAGGTGGGAAAGTTATCGACGGCGCGAAGGGGCATCACTGTTTGTTTGCACATCCACGGACATATCTCGGCAAATTAACCAAATCATCACACAATGATTTCAGACCAGTCCATTTATGAACATGGGGTGTTTTTGTTCTCAACATTATGAAAATTACTTGCAAAACGTGCAGATCCTGATGAGACGGCTCGTCACAAGCCGGCTCATCTGGATCTACACTTTTTGCCAATACCACAGGCCTGTGGTTGTTTGGAAAACACTCGCTGGTCTTGAAGCCGCAACCGGGTACTTCAATATACCAGGTAACGAGCGTTGTATTGTTCTAACACATACCAACTGGTAACCACATGTCATATCACGCATTGACAACGACTTCGAAAACTGACGTTTCATCGGTGGAAACACGTCAGATGACGTCACCGAATGATGTCAGTGCAATGACACAACGTAAACAATTCCGGGTTCTTTTCAACGAAAACCACGTCATATTTGCTCAACCTTTAGCATAGACCGTTACCTGATGACTATAATACCTGGTGTCTATTGGTATCAAGTTTGTCATTCTCCGGTCGGAAACGGTAGGAATTGCTCGGCAAGCCTCGGAATTCCTACGCGTTTCCTAGCCTTGCCTGATAAACTTGATACCAAAAGACAGTAGCCTGGTATTGTAACAGATACGTTGGTGTTGACACTGTCCTCGGACAATCCTCGGACGGTGAACATCCAGGCGAATTAATGTAAATTCTTAACCTCCTGCTCACACAACCGTCTGCGTTAATCTATGTCGTCGTTTCTCACGTTTCTATTGGCCATCCCAACTCGCAATCAAGCAGTTTGATTGTCTGAGCCTGAGCTGTAGCACAGCTCAGCTCAGGCTCAGTCAATCAAGCTGCTCGATTTCAAGCACAATAGTCAAGCGTGTTGACAGAAAAACATTCGTATATTAGCAAGATTGGCACAGTCGGTGGGTGATGTACGCGTATGGTATGAAAATGATATTTCCGTAAATGTCGTCCAATGCTGGTGTGACAAGAAAGTTCGCGTCTCTCCTTTCATTCTTGCCAAGTATCAAAACCCGACTTAATGAAAATACACAAACCACACTTCTATTGAAGGCTGACTTTCATCACAAAATCACCAACTTGAATCCTGTAGGACACACACACTGATGGGTAGGTTTAAATGAATATTCATGATCCGATTTTGAATAATATAAATAAAACCGACATTTAATTCCAGGGCAAACGAATAATAATATTGATTTAAATCCATAGTATGGGATCACGTGGTTTCAGAAGCTAGTGACGTACTATTTGACATTTTCACAGATTCCCGAAGTATGATGAAACACAGTACAGTGCTTATAATAATATTTGATTTTCCATTCTGTCTCTCGTAATTAATTAATTTAAAAATGCTGCGTCGTTTTGTCGAAGTCACAGCAACGTCGGCAAAGCTCGCGCAATTACGTAAAAGTGCTGTTTATAATTCGCCCTACTTTCTAAGCCAATCGCTGGCCAGTATCGCACTCACCTTATTTCACATATTGCAAGGTCTACATACGTACTACCATGTTTAATCAGTACCAGTTCGATAGAAAATGGAAAATGAATAATTGGATGTGAGACTGCATTATAAACCTGGTTAATTATAAGTATGTTATTGTTCACATATTGAATTTTAAGGAACTAAATGATGCGGTCGCTAACGCTCCCTCGTATTTAATTCCTTAAAATCCAATATGTGAACAATAACTTATACTTATATGGGATTCTTCGTGGTAATACTATGAATGTAAATATAATATTATGTCATTATAAAACAGCTAAATTATCGCATTTAGTGCGCGATATTAATTCATAATTCCAGCACAAAAATATTGACACAATTCCCTAACATTTGATTGGCCCGTAGCAAGTCTCTGTCCAAAAGTTAAATCCCAGTAAACTCGCACGCCGAACTACTTTCTACAGGGCGCTGTCAGTGCTGTCAATGTAAACAAATGGCTGCCGTCTGTCAAAATAAACACATTTTCTTGATTACCAAGTTTATACCCCGATAAATTCCAGAAAAAGGCCATTCATACCCCGATAAATTCCACAAAAAGGCCGTTCATTCCTATCATAAAACTGCTAAATTATCGCATTTAGTGCGCGATATTGATTCATCAATACTCGCCGGTACGCAGTTCTGACGTGTTCGAAGAAATTCGAGTGTAAAAAGTTTACATTACTTGGTTCTGAACCCACGTGCTCCCATAACCTGTCATCTATAAATAGGCACCACGTGGTCACACATCACATTGCCCGCGTTCGCCACTTGGCACGGAGAAATATTCCTCGTTGTACATGCGCATAGAGCGTTTTGTGGTGACAGTCTGGGCGTTGTCGCCCCACCCTTTAATCCGGCTGTTGTAATTGTCGTCTGCCTCAGTCGGTGACGTGGCGCCGTGTGAGAAACCCGGATCTGACGTTTGTGATGACGTCATCTGATCGTGGTGGTAGCTACTGCTGCCATGCGACTGGACGGACGACACTGGAAATGAAATAAACATGAAATGATAAACACGAACGGCTGAAAATTGTTGATCAGTATGCAAGCGTCCTGGTGCCAATGCTAAAATATATTTTTCTCCAAATTAGGAGATCCTAATTAGGAGTTGTTATCTCGTAATTAGGAATTACTAAGTCATAATTAGGACTTACTATCTGTGCCGATGCTAAACACTAATGTTACTTCTAATTAGCAGATAGTCAGTCCTAATTAGGAGATAATAAGTCCTAATTACGAGATACTAAGTCTTAAGGAGTTACTATCTAATTAGGAGATAAGTATATGTTAGCATTGGCACATGGGGCCCGTTTCACTAAACTTCGTACGACTAAAATGTTCGTATGTGCAAATTTAGCATCGTCTGGACATTTCAATTGTTGGATTTACATTTATTGAGCATAGGCTGCATATGCAGCCTATGCTCAATAAATATAAATCCAATAATTGCTTACAAGAAAACACTGTTAATGACTGAGAAATGCACAGACTATCATAAGTTTGCACTTACGAACATTTTATTCGTACGAAGTTTAGTGAAACGACCCCCATGACATTTCCATAGATTAGAGCGTTCGCGCGTCCCATTATATGATCATAGCGGCGCATACACCACCGCCCGCGCTAATCTTGCCAATATTTGTAAATGTGTTTATTACAAAACACTTGAATACTGTGTTTAAATGTAAGCAGCTTAATTGGATGAGCCTGAGCTTTGCTACAGCTCAGGCTTATGCAATCAAGCTGCTTGCTTGCTTGCGAGTTGAGATATTGCCAATATATGTTCAGAAACGTTGACATTTTGGCAAGATTAACGCAGGCGGCGGTGTATAGTAGTCTTGAGTATAAGTTATCGAACTTGGAAAATTAAGAGTTACTCCCCTTATAACAGCTTCCGGGCATAGTCATCGTTAGAAGTGACGTCAGTCGGTCTGAGGTCACATTGCTTAGTTTTACAGTGAAAACAATACAAATAAACTAATAGTTGATGGCCATCTTGGATTTATGCAAATTGGACAAATGCCATCTTACCTTGCAGATCTTCCCAAACAATTCCATGTGTCCTCATTTGACTATAGCAAGTTAAATAGTTGAGCATGCAAGTTGAGAACAGTGATACATGGAAATGTGGCGGCCATCTTGGATTTTTGATTATGCTAATTAAAGAGTGTTAACGATCTTAAAATCGCGTGTACTCGATCAGACCTTGTTACCTAAAACACGTTCAGAGAACTGGATTCAAAGTGCATGTACCTAAAACATTATTGAAATTCAATAATTTCTTTAAATTTAAAACCTCAGCAATTCCAGAGTTCTGATAGAAATGATTCCGTGATGTTCATCGATCTTGAAAATGTTATCATGAATATTTGCTAAATGTTCAAGTAAAATATTGCAAGTCTTATTTTGAGATGGGCATGGACGAGGGGATATGCCATTGGACTTCAATACTGGAAGTTGTGAGTTCAATCCACACAATAGGCGTGAAAAATACTAACATAGTATTTCCATCCCACCGGTCTGACGCACGAGACTCGGTGGTCTCGTCTCTATATGACATTACTGTCTGTTCCACGTTTTGCTGCCGACGAACTTGTGGCTATTAAACACATTAAATCTAAAACATATTCAAAAGTAAGTACTTTTTTTATCAATAACAAAAAAATCACCCTCCGCAAAAAAAATTATTTTATGAAATTCCATCAAATATTGATTTTATTGCGAAACAACGATTTTCCTATGGGAATTTAACATGGGGGCTAAAAATAGTTTTATTTTTTAAATATTTCTTTTATTTGTTGACCGATTTTCAAAATCTAACTTTTGTTTTTTTAGTTACATCATTGTCAAGCTATCTCGCCAGGTTTCGGAGTCAATTTCCAAAAATCCTTCAGGATCAAACAACGAAAGATTTTGGAAATCGACTCCCCCATGTTAAATTCCCATAGGAAAATCGTTTTTTCGCAATAAAATCAATATTTGATGGAATTTCATCAAATAAATGTTTTTGGGGAGGGTGACTTTTTTGTTATTGATGAAAAAGTACTTAATTTTAAATATTTTTGAGATTTAATGTGTTTAATAGCCAAATGTTCGTCGGCAGCAAAACGTGGAAAAGACAGTAGCTGTTGCTGGGACCGGGGACCCATTCATTTTCATTTTTGGAGTCTTAGTAAAGTTTGGTGTACACGACTCGTCAGGCGCCACTGCTATCATTGGGATGAGATCGAAATGACAAGAAAGAAGACTTCAACACTACCAGACAAGATTATAGACGGACGATTGCACATTGTAGGGCATGCCATGTAGGGCATGCCATATATGAAGGATCTAACATGAGCAGGCCTTTCCCCAGCCCATTTAGAGCCCATTTAGCGCCGGTGTGCCACAGCACCTTAATTTCGAAAACAAGGTACCCCAGCGCTATACATTTCAGATAGAATATAAAAATGTTCCAATTGTTTTTCTTCATTTAGTTTCAGTTCCATTTGATCCTTGCAAGCACTATAAGAGTGTATTACAAGGTTTAAATATGTATTAAAGGAGATATATGGGTATATGCCCGATTTAATCATTATGACTTCTCAAAATATGACATTCACGGTGAAATACCCCAGCGCCTTAAATTAATTCTTGGGAAAGGCCTGATTAGGTGTGATTTAATATGGTATTTATTAAACGAGTTTATTGATTTCATAAGAAACGTGGAATGAAATGTAGCAAGTTATAAACAATACACATGGCTCCAGACATTGTCACTCCATCATTTCTGAAGCAATTGGGTATTTCAACATTTTAATTGGGTAAACTAAAATCTCACTACTGTTTACACATCAACGGACAGCAATTATGGAATAGTTTGCGTGTAGACTCCCTGAGGCTTGTACCTCTATGTCAGAAAAGCGGACGTTAAACCCTATTCACTCACTCACTCGAAATGAAAACATGTCTTGGCATTTCATTAGAATTGTCTCATTGGAGACAATTCTAATGAAATACCAAGATGTGTTGTCATGGAAAATAAGAAAATATATGCTATATTTGTGGTCTGATTATTGTTTTCTGCAGCAATATAAAGGTATCACAAACTTTCTATTGCTTTTTGATACTCGTTACTTCTGATTTCAATTGGGTTTTTGGAAATTTTAATTGGGTATTTAAGCAAATATGCAGCTTATCTGGAGCTTATCTGGAGCTCTGAATACAGATACAATACACGGATATGTAAGTGACAGACAACACAACATATATGTGGCTGTGACGGGAGAAATGGGGCTTATTGGTTTTGCGACCAGTGTAGCTCAAGATCAGCCTGTGCATCCGCACAGTCTGATCAGAATCTGCACTGTTCGCCGTTCCGTCAATGAAACATTAGTCATGCGTCTAACAAGGAATATATGTCTAGTTCGTTATCAGGGTACATGAGTGTGTTATTTAATCAAAAGCTACGCTGCTCACAAATCTAGTAAGCCCAATTTCTCCAGTCACGGCCAGATATTTGCACAACTAGCTGAAGCTCAATATAACGAGGTTGCAAACATGCGGTTCTACCCAACAACCCTGGTTTAGTACTAGTGCAACCCTGTAGCCTATTTCATCAACATTGCAAAGTATACTTATCCAGCAAAGTATACTTTGAGGGAGAAATTTTCAATTTTAGGATACATTTATTATTTTTTAATATACTGATTTTATTGCATTATCACAGCCATTTTGGCTGTGATAATGTAATAAATTCAGTATAATAATTCTGCATACTTTTAATCATCAAATATATGCAGTCGTTAGTTCTATATGACATAATACATTTCGGGAAAAATAAAAGATTACTCCCTCAAAGTATTCAAAACGGACAGTGAGTGATCCCACGGGTATGGAAGTTCATCCGAGCCAATTCCGAACCTACAATCAGCGTGACAAACAAACACGCATGCGCATTTGCGACTCGTGCGTTGATGCAGCGTGGATACTGCATCAGTGATGATTTAATTAGCAAACGAATTACTCACTGCATAAGAAAAGAAACTCCGCACTTCAGTATGATATCCGCAAAAAGTATGTAACTAATTACGTTGAATATGAACAGGGGCGGGTCCAGCATTTGGGGAACGGGAGGGTAGGGTGTCTAGTTGCGAAGGTAACTCAACTCTTGCAATCTACTCCATATCTGTGAACTGTGATATATTGCCAATGTGTCACTGTTTCTGAACATGTCGTACTTGCAATCTAGCAGCTTGGTTGCCAGGTGAGCTTGCCAATAGATTTATTGGCAAGCTTACCTCGCAATCAAGCTGCTTGATTTCAAGTACAATATTTTTGAAATGAAGGATTTTAACAAATATTGGCAAGATTAGCACAGGCGGTCGTGTAGTGCTGTATACTACTTTACTCCTTACCTATCCATGCTTTACTGGCATTGCGTGGGTGGTTGGTTGGGAGAATGTGAAGGGTAAATTTAACGGTGTTGTTCATGCTTAACGGAATCCCGATAGAGTTGAATCCGGTTATACCCATTATAAAAGTAGTAAGATTAGTACTTTTATGGAGTGGGCTAAGTGACTCCGGTGTTGTGATGACCTGGGACCATGTCAGGTTATTCTAATTTTAGGGCTGAATATATTTATTTTCTTTAAATATTCAGTTTTGGGTGGGATTCGACTCCGCTAACCCACCCTAAACTGACTGTTGAAGTGCTGTTCATAGGCCGTTAAGCATCATTAAATAAACACATTTACCGCCGTTGCGCATACAGTATAAATTGCATGCGCAACGGCAGTGAAACAAACATATGGCTGTGACTGGAGAGATGGGGCTTATGTGTTTTTTGTGACCAGTGTAGCTCCTGATCAAATAGCACACTCCTATAGCCTGATAACGATCTATATTTCCTGTTAGGAGCATGATGGTCGATTCTTTGATGGAACGGCGAACAGTGCAGATTCTGATCAGACTGTGCGGATGCACAGACTGATCTGAATCTACACTGGCCGCACACCCCATAAGCTCCATTTCTCCTGTCACAGCCACAAATATGTGTTCGAAAACTAGCACATAAAGCAGCGTGTATACTGGTGAAAACATCCCAACTACACCGATTCCCACAGAACAATCATATGAGACATGATAGCGATCTATTGGCACGGCGACAACAACACGGTTTCTAGATATGCACGGTACACGAGAAGAATGGTATATAGATGTGACGATAAGGGCATGTATACAGAGCGAAAACGCTCGGTGTGAGATTATTACCGATGCTACAAGATTGTAGACGGCCATCAGTGGGCTTGTGCAACGATAGTTAGTGAACTGGGCTTATCGGTCGAGTATCAGAGAAACAAACAAAACGATGGTATGGTAAGAAAAACAGATAGAGATAGGTGCAATGTACTGAGATTATGGTATCAAAGTCAATGACTGGGCTATATGTATTCATTGCATATAAGTTGCGGATTGCTAAGAGCAAGTGGTGCTGATGCAGCAACGATTGACAATAAAGTGGATGAACGTGTATTCAAGATGCGATCTAAAATGTCCGTAAAAGTCCGAGTTTATTTTTTGAAGACCGGCTCCCTCGATCATGTTCGACATGTAGCTGACTATGATGTGATATTCGTGTACGATACGGCACATTACTCGTGCAATGGATATTCCGGTTGGTGTATTTGGAAGAATTGACAACTTCCTGGAATCAACGAAATAATTGACAACTTCCTAGAATCATCGAAATAATTGCCAATTGTCTGGAATCACCAAAATAATTGATAATTGTCTGGAATCGCTAAAATAATATACTTGACAATTGTCCGGAATCGCCAAAATAAATAATTGACAATTGTCTGAAATCGCCAAAATAATTGACACGCCAAAATAATTGACAATTGTCTGAAATCGCCAAAATAATGGACAATGGTCTGAAATTGTCTGGATTCGCCAAACTAATTGACAATTGTCTGAAATCGCCAAAATAATTGACAAGTGTCTGGTACGAATTGTTAAATTGAGGGAAATAATTTATAATTCGCAGAAACGAATTGCTAATTCGTGGGAATGAATTGTTAAATTGAGGGAACGAATTGTTATTTCGTGGGAACGAATTAATAAAAATTAGAATTCTACGTCCCTTGTGGTGCTCCGTACACATTAGCATCGAATATGTGAAAGCTATTGAGAAAATATTGACCTTTGTAACTGAAACAGAGACTGCGACAGTGATACAAATAGACGGTGAAGACTTAATCGACGGAAGTGCAGCTGGAAGAGTAAGAGAAGTCACGACATACACCACATGGGAGAACTCGAGGCAATGTGCAATTGCATACAACCGCACCACCCAATAAACACCCAATATATACCTCCGGTTGGATTGGCAAATGTCAGCAGTAGACTCGACACATTAGCTGGAATTACAAGAACGGACGGTTACGTAAACTCACATATGGCCGAACGTGTTTCGCACGAGATCAGTGCTTCGGTGTTTTGTGGTGGGTATTGGCGTGTTTTGAAAGGATGTCCTGTAACTTTCACTAACCAATATGCATACATCATGTACACACAAATTCAGTTGTACCCACCTCGTGAGTATATGTATTCTAACGAGCAATACGAAAACTGTGACCTGCCTGTTGGCACACAAACAAATGCCCCCAGTGGAAGATTGGAGAAACTGTGGCAAACTTCGTAACCGGACACACGGTCGGGCGGACACACAGTCCAAACATTATATGCCCTCCTGGCTCTTTCGAGACCTGTAGCCGATTTCACCAAAATTGCAAAGTATACTTATCTAGCAAAGTATACTTTGAGGGAGTAATCATTCATTTTTCCCGAAATGTATTATTCATATAGAACTAACGACTTCATGTATTTGATGATTACAAGTATGAAGAATTATTATACTGAATTTATTACATTATCACAGCCAACATGGCTGTGATAATGTAATAAATTCAGTGTAATAAAAATTAATAAATTTATCATTAAATTGAAAATTTCTCCCTCAGAGTGTACTTAGCGAGATAAGTATACTTTGCAAATTTGGTGAAATCTGCTACTGGGACATAACACAATAATGACACTCCTATTTGAAGTGGACAGTGTGCAGAAAGGGGCAAAATCCACACGGGAGTTACTTGTGGCCCCTTTATTCCACTGCCCACTTCAGGGGAACGTTTCAATAAATGTAAATTCATCAATTGACATTTCCAGACGATGCTAAATTTGCACTTACGAACATTTTAGTCGTACGAAGTTTAATGAAACGGCCCCCTGTTGTGTGCTGTGTGTAGATGGTAAATGTTATAGCTACTGCATGCAAGGCCAACTGACCAATACGGCAAACAATACAAACACTAGAGCAGCTGAAGCTGCATCAACGGTTTGAGGCTTGATGTACTGACAAACGTACACTGGCAAAGTGATTAGAAGACATTGCCAATGACGAAAACATATGAAACTCAAAAAAAATTGATGCAATTCCAATGAAATTGAAAAAATAAAGTTTTGTATTTTCAGAATCGCTTGACTATTCTAAGCATTTTTCATTATATAACGTTCTACGAAATGTGTACCGTTAACCCCCTAGTCTGACATTGAAGTTAAGACGATTCTAAAGCACTCACAGCATGTCAGTTCGTATATAAAAACCAGTGTCTGATACAGCCCACCATACCTGTCTGGCCTCCACTTCGAAGTTTGTCAGCTGTACACACTGTTCTAGGCGGCTAAGTTTATATGCTCGTTCTCAAACTTCAAATGCATGTAGCTCGCGCATTTAGAGCAGATAGCTAAAAATACACCAGCGAATCGGAGATAGAGAATTTTATTGGCTTTTTAATGCAAAAAAAATATTTGAAATCGGTTGAATAATAAGGAAGTTATGACCATTTCAATTTTTTTTTAAAACTTCAAATGCCTACAACTCTCTCATTTGGGCAGATAGCCAAAAACTACCAGCGAAATGGAGATAGAGAATTTTGTTGGCTTTTTAATGCAAAAAAAATATTTGAAATCGGTTAGATAATAAAAAAGTTATGACCATTTCAAATTTGAAAAATGCATTCGGCCTGTTTCGGCTTTCATCGGTATAATTATCATGATTATGTTGAACAACAAAGAAAATAAAAAATGAAAGAACCAAACTTCAAATGCCTACAACTCTCTCATTTGGGCAGATAGCCAAAAAACTACCAGCGAAACGGAGATAGAGAATTTTGTTGGCTTTTTAATGGAAAAAAAATATTTGAAATCGGTTAGATAATAACAAACTTATGAACACATTTAAAATTTGAAAAATTGAAAAAAAAATGTAGCTCGCGCATTTGAGCAGATAGCTAAAAACTACCAGCGAACCGGAGATAGAGAATTTTATTGGCTTTTTAATGCAAAAAAAATATTTGAAATCGGTTGAATAATAAGGAAGTTATGACCATTTCAATTTGTTTTAAAAACTTCAAATGCCTACAACTCTCTCATTTGGGCAGATAGCCAAAAACTACCAGCGAAACGGAGATAGAGAATTTTGTTGGCTTTTTAATGCAAAAAAAATATTTGAAATCGGTTAGATAATAAAAATGTTATGACCATTTCAAATTTGAAAAAATTGAAAAAAAAAACCGGAAAAAAACGTCCAAGTTTGAAACGACAATGGAATCAGGAACTATTCAAGCCATTGCTCTGAAAAATATCATCTTCTGTGCGGATGAATGTCCCGCGTGACGCTGTCAAAAAATTATGTTGCTGAGATTACTGTACAAATTGGAAACTGTTTTCAAAGACCACCCGTTAAAATAAAATAAAAATCTGAAATTGTTGATTTTTTTCATTTTTCTCAATTTCACATGCCTATAGCTCTCTCATTTGAGCAGATAGCCAAACATTGTCAGCGAAGCGAAGATAGAGAATTCTCGCAGCTTTACAATTCAAAAAGAATTTTTGAAATCGGTTGGAAAATAAGGAAGTTATAGGGAATTATATGATATATGACGTCACTTCCGGTTTCATAGAAAGTGACGTCATGAGAATTCTGAAAATTGCGTTATTCTCGTCTCACTGTTGATGCGAATCGGTATACAAAATTTGAAGTCGATCCGACCAGCGTTTGGGCTGTAGACTGAACGGCTGAATAAAAAAAAAAAAAAAAAAAAAAAAAAAAAAAAAAAAACCAACGAAAACAAAAGGTTTGAGGAATCAAATTCCTCAAACCTAAAAGTACCTGAATAAAA
>CM055267.1:136176887-136198538 GCA_029237695.1 Conchocele bisecta
TTTTATTCAGGTACTTTTGTTTGTATTGTTTGCCGTATTGGTCAGTTGACCTTGCATGCAGTAGCTTTAACATTTACCATCTACACACAGCACACAACAGGGGGCCGTTTCATTAAACTTCGTACGACTAAAATGTTCGTAAGTGCAAATTTAGCATCGTCTGGAAATGTCAATTGATGAATTTACATTTATTGAAACGTTCCCCTGAAGTGGGCAGTGGAATAAAGGGGCCACAAGTAACTCCCGTGTGGATTTTTCCCCTTTCTGCACACTGTCCACTTCCAATAGGAGTGTCATTATTGTGTTATGTCCCAGTAGCAGATTTCACCAAATTTGCAAAGTATACTTATCTCGCTAAGTACACTTTGAGGGAGAAATTTTCAATTTAATAATAAATAAATTATTAATTTTTTATTACACTGAATTTATTACATTATCACAGCCATGTTGGCTGTGATAATGTAATAAATTCAGTATAATAATTCTTCATACTTTTAATCATCAAATATATGAAGTCGTTAGTTCTATATTAATAATACATTTCGGGAAAAATGAATGATTACCTACTAAAGTATACTTTGCTAGATAAGTATACTTTGCAATTTTGGTGAAATCGGCTACAGGTCTCGAAAGAGCCAGGAGGGCATATAGTGTTTGGACTGTGTGTCCGCCCGACCGTGTGTCCGGTTACGAAGTTTGCCACAGTTTCTCCAATCTTCCACTGGGGGCATTTGTTTGTGTGCCAACAGGCAGGTCACAGTTTTCGTATTGCTCGTTAGAATACATATACTCACGAGGTGGGTACAACTGAATTTGTGTGTACATGATTCAATAGGTTAGTGAAAGTTACAGGACATCCTTTCAAAACACGCCAATACCCACCACAAAACACCGAAGCACTGATCTCGTGCGAAACACGTTCGGCCATATGTGAGTTTACGTAACCGTCCGTTCTTGTAATTCCAGCTAATGTGTCGAGTCTACTGCTGACATTTGCCAATCCAACCGGAGGTATATATTGGGTGTTTATTGGGTGGTGCGGTTGTATGCAATTGCACATTGCCTCGAGTTCTCCCATGTGGTGTATGTCGTGACTTCTCTTACTCCTCCAGCTGCACTTCCGTCGATCAAGTCTTCACCGTCTATTTGTATCACTGTCGCAGTCTCTGTTTCAGTTACAAAGGTCAATATTTTCTCAATAGCTTTCACATATTCGATGCTAATGTGTACGGAGCACCACAAGGGACGTCGAATTCTGATTTTTTATTAATTCGTTCCCACGAAATAACAATTCGTTCCCTCAATTTAACAATTCATTCCCACGAATTAGCAATTCGTTCTGCGAATTATAAATTCTTTCCCTCAATTTATTTAACAATTCCGTACCAACACACTTTGTCAATTTATTTTGGCGATTTCAGACAATTGTCAATTAGTTTGGCGAATCCAGACAATTTCAGACCATTGTCAATTATTTTGGCGATTTCAGACAATTGTCAATTATTTTGGCGTGTCAATTATTTTGGCGATTTCAGACAATTGTCAATTATATTATTTTGGCGATTCCGGACAATTGTCAAGTATATTATTTTGGCGATTCCAGACAATTATCAATTATTTTGGTGATTCCAGACAATTGGCAATTATTTCGATGATTCTAGGAAGTTGTCAATTATTTCGTTGATTCCAGGAAGTTGTCAATTCTTCCAAATACACCAACCGGAATATCCATTGCACGAGTAATGTGCCGTATCGTACACGAATATCACATCATAGTCAGCTACATGTCGAACATGATCGAGGGAGCCGGTCTTCAACAAATAAACTCGGACTTTTACGGACATTTTAGATCGCATTTTGAATACACGTTCATCCACTTTATTGCCAATCGTTGCTGCATCAGCACCACTTGCTCTTAGCAATCCGCAACTTATATGCAATGAATACATATAGCCCAGTCATTGACTTTGATACCATAATCTCAGTACATTGCACCTATCTCTATCTGTTTTTCTTACCATACCATCGTTTTGTTTGTTTCTCTGATACTCGACCGATAAGCCCAGTTCACTAACTATCGTTGCACAAGCCCACTGATGGCCGTCTACAATCTTGTAGCATCGGTAATAATCTCACACCGAGCGTTTTCGCTCTGTATACATGCCCTTATCGTCACATCTATATACCATTCTTCTCGTGTACCGTGCATATCTAGAAACCGTGTTGTTGTCGCCGTGCCAATAGATCGCTATCATGTCTCGTATGATTGTTCTGTGGGAATCGGTATAGTTGGGATGTTTTCACCAGTATACACGCTGCTTTATGTGCTAGTTTTCGAACACATATTTGTGGCTGTGACAGGAGAAATGGAGCTTATGGGGTGTGCGGCCAGTGTAGATTCAGATCAGTCTGTGCATCCGCACAGTCTGATCAGAATCTGCACTGTTCGCCGTTCCATCAAAGAATCGACCATCATGCTCCTAACAGGAAATATAGATCGTTATCAGGCTATAGGAGTGTGCTATTTGATCAGGAGCTACACTGGTCACAAAAAACACATAAGCCCCATCTCTCCAGTCACAGCCATATGTTTGTTTCACTGCCGTTGCGCATGCAATTTATACTGTATGCGCAACGGCGGTAAATGTGTTTATTTAATGATGCTTAACGGCCTATGAACAGCACTTCAACAGTCAGTTTAGGGTGGGTTAGCGGAGTCGAATCCCACCCAAAACTGAATATTTAAAGAAAATAAATATATTCAGCCCTAAAATTAGAATAACCTGACATGGTACCCAGGTCATCACAACACCGGAGTCCACTTAGCCCATTCCATAAAAGTACTAATCTTACTACTTTTATAATGGGTATAACCGGATTCAACTCTATCGGGATTCCGTTAAGCATGAACAACACCGTTAAATTTACCCTTCACATTCTCCCAACCAACCACCCACGCAATGCCAGTAAGCATGGATAGGTAAGGAGTAAAGTAGTATACAGCACTACACGACCGCCTGTGCTAATCTTGCCAATATTTGTTAAAATCCTTCATTTCAAAAATATTGTACTTGAAATCAAGCAGCTTGATTGCGAGGTAAGCTTGCCAATAAATCTATTGGCAAGCTCACCTGGCAACCAAGCTGCTAGATTGGAAGTACGACATGTTCAGAAACAGTGACACATTGGCAATATATCACAGTTCACAGATATGGAGTAGATTGCAAGAGTTGAGTTACCTTCGCAACTAGACACCCCCTACCCTCCCCCCCCCCCCCCCCCCCCCCACCCCCCCCCCCCCCCCCCCCCCCCCCCCCCCCCCCCCCCCCCCCCCCCCCCCGTTCCCCAAATGCTGGACCCGCCCCTGTTCATATTCAACGTAATTAGTTACATACTTTTTGCGGATATCATACTGAAGTGCGGAGTTTCTTTTCTTATGCAGTGAGTAATTCGTTTGCTAATTAAATCATCACTGATGCAGTATCCACGCTGCATCAACGCACGAGTCGCAAATGCGCATGCGTGTTTGTTTGTCACGTTGATTGTAGGTTCGGAATTGGCTCGGATGAACTTCCATACCCGTGGATCACACACTGTCCGTTTTGAATACTTTGAGGGAGTAATCTTTTATTTTTCCCGAAATGTATTATGTCATATAGAACTAACGACTGCATATATTTGATGATTAAAAGTATGCAGAATTATTATACTGAATTTATTACATTATCACAGCCAAAATGGCTGTGATAATGCAATAAAATCAGTATATTAAAAAATAATAAATGTATCCTAAAATTGAAAATTTCTCCCTCAAAATATACTTTGCTGGATAAGTATACTTTGCAATGTTGATGAAATAGGCTACAGGGTTGCACTAGTACTAAACCAGGGTTGTTGGGTAGAACCACATGTTTGCAACCTCGTTATATTGAGCTTCAGCTAGTTGTGCAAATATCTGGCCGTGACTGGAGAAATTGGGCTTACGAGATTTGTGAGCAGCGTAGCTTTTGATTAAATAACACACTCATGTATCCTGATAACGAACTAGACATATATTCCTTGTTAGACGCATGACTAATGTTTCATTGACGGAACGGCGAACAGTGCAGATTCTGATCAGACTGTGCGGATGCACAGGCTGATCTTGAGCTACACTGGTCGCAAAACCAATAAGCCCCATTTCTCCCGTCACAGCCACATATATGTTGTGTTGTCTGTCACTTACATATCCGTGTATTGTATCTGTATTCAGAGCTCCAGATAAGCTCCAGATAAGCTGCATATTTGCTTAAATACCCAATTAAAATTTCCAAAAACCCAATTGAAATCAGAAGTAGCAAGTATCAAAAAGCAATAGAAAGTTTGTGATACCTTTATCATGCTGCAGAAAACAATAAACAGACCACAAATATAGCATATCTTTCTTATTTTCCATGACAACACATCTTGGTATTTCATTAGAATTGTCTCCAATGAGACAATTCTAATGAAATGCCAAGACATGTTTTCATTTCGAGTGAGTGAGTGAATATGGTTTAACGTCCGCTTTTCTGACATAGAGATACAAGCCTCGGGGAGTCTACACGCAAACTATTCCATAATTGCTGTCCGTTGATGTGTAAACAGTAGTGAGATTTTAGTTTACCCAATTAAAATGTTGAAATACCCAATTGCTTCAGAAATGATGGAGTGACAATGTCTGGAGCCATGTGTATTGTTTATAACTTGCTACATTTCATTCCACGTTTCTTATGAAATCAATAAACTCGTTTAATAAATACCATATTAAATCACACCTAATCAGGTTTAGGCCTTTCCCAAGAATTAATTTAAGGCGCTGGGGTATTTCACCGTGAACGTCATATTTTGAGAAGTCATAATGATTAAATCGGGCATATACCCATATATCTCCTTTAATACATATTTAAACCTTATAATACACTCTTATAGTGCTTGCAAGGATCAAATGGAACTGAAACTAAATGAAGAAAAACAATTGGAACATTTTTATATTCTATCTGAAATGTATAGCGCTGGGGTACCTTGTTTTCGAAATTAAGGTGCTGTGGCACACCGGCGCTAAATGGGCTGGGGAAAGGCCTGCTCATGTTAGATCCTTCATATATGGCATGCCCTACATGGCATGCCCTACAATGTGCAATCGTCCGTCTATAATCTTGTCTGGTAGTGTTGAAGTCTTCTTTCTTGTCATTTCGATCTCATCCCAATGATAGCAGTGACGCCTGACGAGTCGTGTACACCAAACTTTACTAAGACTCCAAAAATGAAAATGAATGGGTCCCCTGTCCCAGCAACAGCTACTGTCTTTCCCACGTTTTGCTGCCGACGAACATTTGGCTATTAAACACATTAAATCTCAAAAATATTTAAAAATAAGTACTTTTTCATCAATAACACAAAAGTGACCCTCCACAAAAACATTTATTTGATGAAATTCCATCAAATATTGATTTTATTGCGAAAAAAAGATTTTCCTATGGGAATTTAACATGGGGAGTCAATTTCCAAAATATTTCGTTGTTTGATCCTGAAGGATGTTTGGAAATTGACTCCGAAACCTGGCAAGATAGGTTGAAAATGATGTAACTAACAAAACAAAAGTTAGATTTTGAAAATCGGTCCACAAATAAAAGAAATATTTAAAAAAAAAATCTATTTTTAGCCCCCATGTTAAATTCCCATAGGAAAATCGTTGTTTCGCAATAAAATCAATATTTGATGGAATTTCATAAAATAATTTTTTTTGCGGAGGGTGATTTTTTTGTTATTGATAAAAAAAGTACTTACTTTTGAATATGTTTTAGATTTAATGTGTTTAATAGCCAACAGTTCGTCGGCAGCAAAACGTGGAACAGACAGTAATGGGGGTGGGGGGGGGGGGGGTGCGACGGGTGCGTACGCACCCCCCTAAATTCGCCGAGGTCCGCTATTTTTCAAACAGTAATCTCTCAACAAATCTTGAAATGCATTAATATATAAATATACAGGTAATTTGCATGAAAATGCCGCCGTTGAAATCCGAATTTAAATGACATAAAATGCAGGAGAGCGCATTTCAGGCCATCTAGGTTTAAACAATTTAAGGGGGGTGCGTCAGGGGTGAGCCGCATGTAGTGGCGCGAGTACGCTTAGCGTACTCGTGCCACTACATGGGGCTCGCCCCTGACGCACCCCCCAATAGAAAATCCTGCGTACGGGCCTGTCCAGTATTGAAGTCCAATGGCATATCCCCTAGTCCATGCCCATCCCAAAATAAGACTTGCAATATTTTACTTGAACATTTAGCAAATATTCATGATAACATTTTCAAGATCGATGAACATCACGGAATCATTTCTATCAGAACTCTGGAATTGCTGAGGTTTTAAATTTAAAGAAATGATTGAATTTCAATAATGTTGTACTGTATGTTTCACGAAAGCTGCCCAAATTTTACGGCTATATAAACAATTCAAAAACAAGATTTCTTTTGATAATATTAAATTAAAGGAAAAATTAAGAGTGAGCCTTCTTTTTATTTCGTGAAATTTGGTCAAATATTGATTTTATTGCGAAAACAAAATTTCCCCATGTTAAATCCCCATAGACATCTTCACGGAGTGAAGATGTCTATGGGGATTTAACATGGGGATTTTTTTTTTAATTTTAGAAATACTGGACCGATTTTTAAAATTTAACTTTTGTTTTCTTAGTTTCTATCTAGCTAGGTTTCGGAGTCAATTTCCAATTTTTTTTGTTTTTTGACTAATCCCACACTCCTTTACCTCTTTTTCCCCCCCCCATGTTAAATTCCAGAGTTGGCCGGGAAATACCGGGGGCGGGAAATACCGCCGGGAAATTTCCCGCCCCGGGAAATAAGCCCAGAAGTGGGAAATACCGGGAAATACCGGGAAATAAGATTATGTGCCTTCCAAACACGTTTTTTGCTCATTTTTATGCATTGCTACCACTCTATAAGTGCTTAAACCGTTTCGTCCCTGCCAGGGGTACTCATCAGGTGGCATCATTGGCAACCACAACCGTTTTTTTTTGGTTTTATTGTTTTTTTTTTGTTTTTTTTTATTTTATTGTTTTTTTTTTCATTTATTTTTTCGTTTTTCTTGTTGGAATGTTTCTTCAGCCAGTAGTCTGTCTTCACCAGTCGATTTCCTCGCTACCTCTCAGGAAGCAGTAGCGTAGCACCAGCTTCGCTGCTTTCTCAACGCCCAGTCTGTTGCGTAGTTTCGTCTGTATGATGCCGAAGTTGGAGAACACACGTTCAATGGCGGCTGAACTTGCTGGCAGTACCATCAATTTCCTGGCGAGCTGACTGAAGTCTTTGGTGATCACGCCCGACCTCTCCACACATGACCACCATACAGCTGGCTTCGAGTTGTTGATGGAGGATTCCTGTTGTAGCACCTTAGGAATTGGCAGTGTCTCGGACATGTAGTTGAGGAGTTCGGGTACAAGTTCCGGCTTGGTCTCATGAAGAAGCTCCTGGGCACTGGTGACGTGTTCTGGTCGAAGTTTTCTGCCCTTGTAGATCGGATGTACAAGGTTGGCGAGGTAGTGGTTTGGTGTCATAGCCTGTTTAAATCGCTAATTTAATAACTAATTGATTATTTTAATAATACAGCTATATTATGAACACATTTCAGGGATAATCCTAAAAACATTTGCATTTTGCCTACTACATTAAACATTTAAAATACCTCCAATAAATGTATGTATAAACTCCTTCAAGTTAAACTGTGTTTGTATACAATGTATATTAGAGTAATAATGAACAGTCTCAATAATGTTAGATCTCTAACATTTATATAAAGATCATAAGCAATGCGTAAATGCCACTATGAATGCCTGTATTTTTCGTCATATTCTTCAAAAGCAGTTCATTTTCATCCTGCACACATGATACTACAATCAGTACACCGGGTAATAGAAATTGTATGGTATATATACCCGTATTTACCACCAAAATCATCCAAATTCTTATTTCCCGGTATCCAAATTCTTATTTCCCAGTATTTCCCGGTATTTCCCAGTATTTCCAGGTATTTCCCGGTATTTCCCGCCGTCCCGGGAAATACTCTTATTTCCCGGGAAATTGCCAACCCTGTTAAATTCCCATAGAGAAATCAATTTTTCGTAATAAAACCAATATTTGACCGAATTTCACGAAATAAAAAGAAGGCTCATTCTTAAATTTTCCTTTACTTTAATACTATCGAAAAAAATATTGTTTTTGAATTGTTTATATGGCCGTAAAATTTGGGCAGCTTTCGTGAAACAGACTATAGGTACATGTACTTTGAATCCAGTTCTCTGAATGTGTTTTAGGTAACAAGGTGTGATCGAGTACACGCAATTTCAAGATCGTTAACACTCTTTAATTAGCATAATCAAAAATCCAAGATGGCCGCCACATTTCCATGTATCACTGTTCTCAACTTGCATGCTCAACTATTTAACTTGCTATAGTCAAATGAGGACACATGGAATTGTTTGGGAAGATCTGCAAGGTAAGATGGCATTTGTCCAATTTGCATAAATCCAAGATGGCCATCAACTATTAGTTTATTTGTATTGTTTTCACTGTAAAACTAAGCAATGTGACCTCAGACCGACTGACGTCACTTCTAACGATGACTATGCCCGGAAGCTGTTATAAGGGGAGTAACTCTTAATTTTCCAAGTTCGATAACTTATACTCAAGACTACTATACACCGCCGCCTGCGTTAATCTTGCCAAAATGTCAACGTTTCTGAACATATATTGGCAATATCTCAACTCGCAAGCAAGCAAGCAGCTTGATTGCATAAGCCTGAGCTGTAGCAAAGCTCAGGTTCATCCAATTAAGCTGCTAACATTTAAACACAGTATTCAAGTGTTTTGTAATAAACACATTTACAAATATTGGCAAGATTAGCGCGGGCGGTGGTGTATGCGCCGCTATGATCATATAATGGGACGCGCGAACGCTCTAATCTATGGAAATGTCATGGGGTCGTTTCACTAAAACTTCGTACGAATAAATGTTCGTAAGTGCAAACTTATGATAGTCTGTGCATTTCTCAGTCATTAACAGTATTTTCTTGTAAGCAATTATCGGATTTATATTTATTGAGCATAGGCTGCATATGCAGCCTATGCTCAATAAATGTAAATCCAACAATTGAAATGTCCAGTCGATGCTAAATTTGCACATACGAACATTTTAGTCGTACGAAGTTTAGTGAAACGGGCCCCTTGTGCCAATGCTAACATATACTTATCTCCTAATTAGATAATAACTCCTTAAGACTTAGTATCTCGTAATTAGGACTTATTATCTCCTAATTAGGACTGACTATCTGCTAATTAGAAGTAACATTAGTGTTTAGCATCGGCACAGATAGTAAGTCCTAATTATGACTTAGTAATTCCTAATTACGAGATAACAACTCCTAATTAGGATCTCCTAATTTGGAGAAAAATATATTTTAGCATTGGCACCAGGACGCTTGCATACTGATCAACAATTTTTCAGCCGTTCGTGTTTATCATTTCATGTTTATTTCATTTCCAGTGTCGTCCGTCCAGTCGCATGGCAGCAGTAGCTACCACCACGATCAGATGACGTCATCACAAACGTCAGATCCGGGTTTCTCACACGGCGCCACGTCACCGACTGAGGCAGACGACAATTACAACAGCCGGATTAAAGGGTGGGGCGACAACGCCCAGACTGTCACCACAAAACGCTCTATGCGCATGTACAACGAGGAATATTTCTCCGTGCCAAGTGGCGAACGCGGGCAATGTGATGTGTGACCACGTGGTGCCTATTTATAGATGACAGGTTATGGGAGCACGTGGGTTCAGAACTAAGTAATGTAAACTTTTTACACTCGAATTTCTTCGAACACGTCAGAACTGCGTACTGGCGAGTATTGATGAATCAATATCGCGCACTAAATGCGATAATTTAGCTGTTTTATGATAGGAATGAATGGCCTTTTTGTCGAATTTATCGGGGTATGAATGGCCTTTTTCTGGAATTTATCGGGGTATAAACTTGGTAATCAAGAAAATGTGTTTATTTTGACAGACGGCAGCCATTTGTTTACATTGACAGCACTGACAGCGCACCTGTAGAAAGTAGTTCGGCGTGCGAGTTTACTGGGATTTAACTTTTGGACAGAGACTTGCTACGGGCCAATCAAATGTTAGGGAATTGTGTCAATATTTTTGTGCTGGAATTATGAATCAATATCGCGCACTAAATGCGATAATTTAGCTGTTTTATAATGACATAATATTATATTTACATTCATAGTATTACCACGAACAATCCCATATAAGTATAAGTTATTGTTCACATATTGGATTTTAAGGAATTAAATACGAGGGAGCGTTAGCAACCGCATCATTTAGTTCCTTAAAATTCAATATGTGAACAATAACATACTTATAATTAACCAGGTTTATAATGCAGTCTCACATCCAATTATTCATTTTCCATTTTCTATCGAACTGGTACTGATTAAACCTGGTAGTACGTATGTAGACCTTGCAATATGTGAAATAAGTTGAGTGCGATACTGGCCAGCGATTGGCTTAGAAAGTAGGGCGAATTATAAACAGCACTTTTACGTAATTGCGCGAGCTTTGCCGACGTTGCTGTGACTTCGACAAAACGACGCAGCATTTTTAAATTAATTAATTACGAGAGACAGAATGGAAAATCAAATATTATTATAAGCTCTGTACTGTGTTTCATCATACTTCGGGAATCTGTGAAAATGTCAAATAGTACGTCACTAGCTTCTGAAACCACGTGATCCCATACTATGGATTTAAATCAATATTATTATTCGTTTGCCTGGAATTAAATGTCGGTTTTATTTATATTATTCAAAATCGGATCATGAATATTCATTTAAACCTACCCATCAGTGTGTGTGTCCTACAGGATTCAAGTTGGTGATTTCGTGATGAAAGTCAGCCTTCAATAGAAGTGTGGTTTGTGTATTTTCATTAAGTCGGGTTTTGATACTTGGCAAGAATGAAAGGGGAGACGCGAACTTTCTTGTCACACCAGCATTGGACGACATTTACGGAAATATCATTTTCATACCATACGCGTACATCACCCACCGACTGTGCCAATCTTGCTAATATACGAATGTTTTTCTGTCAACACGCTTGACTATTGTGCTTGAAATCGAGCAGCTTGATTGACTGAGCCTGAGCTGTGCTACAGCTCAGGCTCAGACAATCAAACTGCTTGATTGCGAGTTGGGATGGCCAATATAAACGTGAGAAACGACGACATATTGGCGAGATTAACGCAGACGGTTGTGTAAGCAGGAGGTTAAGAATTTACATTAATTCGCCTGGATGTTCACCGTCCGAGGATTGTCCGAGGACAGTGTCAACACCAACGTATCTGTTACAATACCAGGCTACTGTCTTTTGGTATCAAGTTTATCAGGCAAGGCTAGGAAACGCGTAGGAATTCCGAGGCTTGCCGAGCAATTCCTACCGTTTCCGACCGGAGAATGACAAACTTGATACCAATAGACACCAGGTATTATAGTCATCAGGTAACGGTCTATGCTAAAGGTTGAGCAAATATGACGTGGTTTTCGTTGAAAAGAACCCGGAATTGTTTACGTTGTGTTATTGCACTGACATCATTCGGTGACGACATGCTGAACGGTGTTTCCACCGATGAAACGTCAGTTTTCGAAGTCGTTGTCAATACGTGATATGACATGTGGTTACCAGTCGGTATGTGTTAGAACAATACAAAGCTCGTTACCTGGTATATTGAAGTACCCGGTTGCGGCTTCAAGACCAGCGAGTGTTTTCCAAAGAACCACAGGCCTGTGGTATTGGCAAAAAGTGTAGATCCAGATGAGCCGGCTCGTGACGAGCCGTCTCATCAGGATCTGCACGTTTTGCAAGTAATTTTCATAATGTTGAGAACAAAAACACCCCATGTTCATAAATGGACTGGTCTGAAATCATTGTGTGATGATTTGGTTAATTTGCCGAGATATGTCCGTGGATGTGCAAACAAACAGTGATGCCCCTTCGCACCGTCGATAACTTTCCCCCCTAAATAAATTCCTACGTACGGGCCAGATTACATCCAATCAGTGTCAATGATACCAGTTATGTTTACTGTTGTTGATTGTTTCCTATGTAGCTATATGTTACAGCATAATGTCGTGTTGTGTGTGCTATTTAAACAATTTAAAACGTTGATGGAATATTTGTTTGGTACAGTGAGAGAACAGATAGTGTGAAAATCGGTCTTTAGATATTTATTGTTTATTTCCGGGCGTTATAAATATGTATGTACTACAGTACATGGGGCCGTTTCAATAAACTTCGTACGACTAAAATGTTCATAAGTGCAACATTATGATCGTCTGACAATTTCACATTAACAATGTTTTCTTGTAAAACAATTATTGTATTTACATTCATTGAGCATAGGCTGCATTAGCAGCCTATGCTCAATAAATGTAAATCCATCGATAAAACATTTCCAGACGATCCTAAATGTGCACTTACGCACATTTTAGTGGTACGAAGTTTAGTCATACGGGTCTGTTCAAGTCGTCACTATCCTGTGTCCTCCGATGTTTCCGTAACCTGTGAGTTAACGTAGAAGTTACTGTATCATAAAAGCGATTTATGGTGGCCATTTTGAATTCGATTTTCAGGAAATTGAACATTTTACCATTAGTTTTTCTTAATATTTTAATTTTAGCACGTGTAATAACAATATTAATCAATGTACAGATAAATTGTGGCTAATCTACGAAGGTAGCCCGATGTGTAAGCAACTATGAGAACTACGAAACGACTGTAATACACCCCCACCTACGTTAATCTTGCCAAGATGTCAACGTTTCTGTTGGCAATATCAACTCGCAATCAAGCCGTTTGATTGGCTGTGCCTGAGCTGTAGCACACATACATACACCACCGACTGCGTCAATCTTGCCAAGATGTCAACGTTTCTGTTGGAAATATCAACTCACAATCAAGCCGTTTGATTGGCTGAGCATTAGCTGAACATACATACATACACCATCGCCTGCGTTAATCTTGCCAAGATACCAACGTTTCTGAACATTTATTGGCAATATCAACTCGCGATCAAGCCGTTCGATTGGCTGTGGTTGAGCTGTAGCATACATACATACACCACCGCCTGCGTTAATCTTGCCAATATGTCAACGTTGCTGAACATATTGGCAATATCAACTCGTAATCAGACTTACACATTTGTGCAAGTCTGATTACGAGTTGATATTGCCAATAGATGTTCAGAAACGTTGGTATCTTGCAGACGGAGGTGTACAATACAATTTATCTGATAGTCTACAAACATGCACAGGTCAAGGACTCCCACCCAGGACTCGTATAACGGCTCATTCAAAATAAATTACCCCACCCACCTACTTCGATACACACGAGTCTCATGCGCAAACATGTTGCTAAGCAACAATACTGATGAAAATCAAATATAAATAGGCAAATATAATGTTAATAAGCAAATCGGTATTGTTCACATAAAAAACAAAACTGTCCAAAACAAACCATAGTACAAACCAAGATGTGACTTTTGTTTTATTTATTTCCTTTTCAGTCACACACATACATGCTACATACTAGGAAATATATACATGTGTTGTCACTGGAGTCAACGTATGTGAATTTATTCTAAACTTTAAAGTCACATGGGCACATATTTTAGTCTGACAGCAATTTTCATTATCTATTGTCTACATAATTTTGCAATGACGCAGAGCTCAATAAATGATTCCGATAATGCGACCGAAATCTAACCGAATCAAAAACACACACAGTGAAACCTCTCTAAACCGGCACCTCCCAGGGTGTCTGGCTTAGAGAGGTTTCACTGTAAATCAGGCATTTGATCGTTCTGAGCCATAGCTGTGTGCTATGTGATCACGAACAGACATCATCACCTGAGATGCAGTACCAAGAAACTCATAAAAAATAAGAGCACATGTGTTTTCTTGGTGTCCGGTTTAGAGAGGTTCCACAGTACAACAAAATATATATAATAGCTTGCAAAATACGCGATGAATATAAAAATGATGTATGAAACTAACATGTTATTCAACATGTACTCGATCATAAGCATAGTCGTTGCCAGAGTTAAGTGCAATAATTATGCCAATGTGGAAAGCGCAGCCGTGCCATATGGTTAATGCAACATACATCCAGGTAGATACCGGCTGTGTGATTGCCATCGCTAACTGCAGTAGCCTATTTCATCAACATTGCAAAGTATACTTTACTAGCAAAGTATACTTTGAGGGAGAAATCATTTATTTTTCCTGAAATGCATTATTTCATATAGAACTAACAAATGCATATATGTCATGATTAAAAGTATGCAGAATTATTATACTGAATTTATTACATTATCACAGCCATTAAATGGCTGTGATAATGTAATAAATTCAGTATAATAAAAATTAATAATAATTTTTTTAAAAAATTGAAAATTTCTCCCTCAAAGTATACTTTGCTACTAAAGTATACTTTGCAATGTTGATGAAATAGGCTACTGGTCTCCTAAGGCTATGTTCACGTTGAAAAAAGAAATTACAGTTTTACTTCCGATACAATAGAAGATAATGTTTTAGTGGTACATGTATGTATGGCAAAACATTATTATAAACAGAACAGAACAGAACAAAACGTTTATTGAGTAGCAAATAATCTCGGGTCACACGCAACATATGCATGTCGAAAACTAAATTTCACAACTCCAGCGTTCATGTGTTCAGTGTGTTTAAAAATGTGTGCTATTGTGAAGTGATCCATGCGTCACGTCACTGTGTCAGAAAGCATGTGATTTATACTGTTGCGTAAATAAGGCTGAAGTTCATACACTTGTGTGTACTTGAAATACGCCGAGAGACGATTCACTGATGCATATGAATGCTTATCGTTTACCTTAGTTTCTCGACCAATGAAAGAACGACATTACCTCTCAAGTAATCGCATATTGCGACGCTTTCGCCAATATGTATTAAAAGTATTCATTAAATGTTCAGCGCTATATTTAGAACTGATTGTATGCCGTGTCATCAGTTCACGAGACGCAAAGCATATTACCGCCCATACACGCGCTCACTTCGTGTCACATCGTCAATCACTAGCTAGCATAGCGGTTCCATTTGCTTTGCGACTGGGCTGGTTAACGATAAGTACATTTAAGTCCACATATTGAATTTTTAATAAATTAATTTATTAAAAATTCAATATATGAACTATAACTATTACTTAACAGTCGATTGTTTATGTATTTCAGTGATCTGTTAATAATTTAATATATACTTTTAATACCGAGTTGTAAGAATTTTAAAAAATAAAGGTTATTAATTCCAAGCTTGTGAAATAAATAGTATTAACTACACCACCGCTCGTGTTAATATTGACATGATGTCAACGTTTCCGAACATCTATTGTCAATATCAACTAGCTCAGCTCACGCTCAGCCAATCAAGCTGCTTAACGTCAAAGACAATGTTGAAGTTGTTTGCAATAGACACAAATATGAACAACATTAGCACAGGCGTCGGTGTATGTATGTAATCCATATGGTTTAACTCGTCACCAGCCATTATATAGTATCGCGTCGCCGATGGGCACGATGGGATATACAGACAATAGTAGGTTAGTGCCGTGAATGGGGAAAAAATATCTGGCAAGCTTCAATAATTTCTTTATTTCTCATCAGAAGTATATGTAGTGACCACCATTTGAACCGTCTCGCCGAGACGGTTAAAATGAGTGGTCACAATATATACTTTGGTTCAGAAATAAGGAAAATAGGTAGAGAATAGTAGGTTAGTGCCGTGAATGGAAACAAATAGCTGACAAGGCTTAGGAAACGGGATGGGCGAGGCTCTGCCGAACCCATCCCGCTTCCGTGCCGAGCCAGATATTTTTCCCATTCACGACACTAACCACTGTTCTATTTATCCCGTCAACATTACAAATAGCTTTAAAATGCAAATTCATACGCAGTGATTAAGTCGTATTGACAGGATAGCAAAAATGTTTCATGGCACCGTGTTGCATGGCACATACGCACTGTGTTGACGGGATAAAACGTTAGTTCATGTGTGCGTACGTTAGTAACCCCTTTCATTTTTCAATAACGTATGAACCGCAACGCCGATTTTGATACTATTTGGCCATAATGTGTCAAAGGATGGTGCTTTGTTTTGCATACGACCCACGTCCGAATAATAAAAATCATAATACCCTAGTGTAATAAAAAATATGCAAATGAGCCCGCTACAGAAAACATGTTAGGTAATCAATGTAGCTTCAAATTCTGATGATGTGCTTATGCAATAAATAGAATCTAACAATTGTGCTGATTTAATATATTTATTAAATAAATTCGTTGTCTGAAGAAGCTATGTATATTATGATGTGAAACCAATAGACTCGTTTAATAAATATCATGTTAAATCACTAAATGTAAATGTTTTGATTTAACGACGGTACTGTCTCGATGACCTTGCATGTAGGGACCGACTATTTAAGTCTCCATCCGATAGGACTAGGCTAGCACGAAGTTGTCTTGCCCAAGGACACGCCGAATTGGTCATTCGCAGCTTTTGGTCGAGGTTGGATACGAACCCGGGGACCCCCGTACCCCCGAAGTGAAAGTGAATGTGGAAACAGTGGTGTTTATTTCACGTTGTACATACCTCCCCATTCTGTGATAAACACGTTGTTATGGTTACCATGTGTGTTTGCCACTAACTATATGTATATAGTGTGTATTTTTGAGAGTGTAATGTAGGGTGTAGTGTCGTTGTTACAAGCGATGTGTGTAATCCCAATATGCAGCTACGTCATGATTGCATATGCTACTATATTCAAATTATGAAAGTTAGAAGATACGGAGCCCCACAGGGTACGTATAATTATTTTTCTTTATTAATTCGTTCCCTCAATTTAACCATTCGTTCCACGAATTAACAATTCGTTCCCTCAAGTTAACAATTCGTTCCCACGAAATAACAATTAGTTCCCACAGGAACTAATTGTTAATTCGTGGGAACGAATTGTTACATCGTGGGAAAGGGAACGAATTGTTAATTCGAGGAAACGAATTGTTAAATTGAGGTAACGAATTGATATTTCGTGAGAACGAATTAATAATAAAAAATCCATGTTCCCGGCGGAGCTCCGTCGATAAGGTTGGTTTTAATTATAATCAGATTATTCCTTTTCAACGTATATTGTTCAGTCACAGTTGTGGTATGAACGACATATGCTTTTAAAGGTACATTCCCACTCAGTAGGCACAGCATGCTCTTTATAGGAATTAAAGAAGTGTATAATTGTGTCGCTATTCCACTAGTTCTAAAAAAAAAATTACCAGTGCCCGCTATACATATATAATCATTTAGTAATATTTATTTTACTGATAGTGACGCGCGGTGGTAGGCACTGGTAATCCCATCAGGGTCCCGGCCTTCACGCTGTTACAATTTCTGAATTAGCGAGCCGGGTCAAGCTTAATGTACATAAGTACCACTTCCGTTTGATTTAAAGAGCTTTTTGTTGTTCATATCACAAAGTGCCCGCGTGAATACATACTTTATTGACGAAGGCATTAATTTAATGAAGTCAATGTATCTATTGTATAGTATTCACATTTGAAGTATATTAGTTGGCCACTCATTGTTTTGTCCTGTCCAATACAATAACCAGGGAGTACATGTATATCCTTGTATAACATGTATAAGCCAATAATCTGAAAGTGCCGTCAGTGCCAACTGAGCCAACCGTCCAGTTCAAGACAGCCATATCCCTACCACACTTAAACATTCATACATATGACTAATGTCAGAGTCACGAAACCTGCCCACATTTTTAAGGCTATATAGATAATGCAAACACATATATTTTTCGATAATTTAAAGAATATGCCTTTTTATTTCGTGAAATTTGGTCCAATATTGGTTTTATTGGTAAATAACAATTTCCACATGTTAAATAGATGTCTATGGGGTTTTAACATGGGGATTTTTTTTCTAATTTAAGAAAACGGGGACCGATTTTCAAAATGTAACTTGTTTTCTTAGTTAGATCATTTCCAATTTATCTAGCTAGATTTCAGAATCAATTTTCAATCGTTTTTCGACTCATCCTCCAGGTTCTCTACCTCTTTTTCCCCATGTTAAATTCCCATAAAGAACTCATTTTTAGTAACAAAATCAATATTTGACCAAATTTTACGAAATAAAAAGAAGGCTCATTCTTACATTTCGATAAAATTTAATACTATCGAAAAAAAGTATTGTTTATATGGTCGTACAATTTGGGCAAGTTTCGTGAAACACAGTATGTTTGGTTGTGCTACACACGGCCATGACAATTCCTTTCTCTGTTAAGCGTCCGCATGCGGGTAGGTTTTGAGAATGGTTCTGTCAAAAAAAAAATGTGTTTACTATTTCACACTATTTACTAATGACGTAATCAGAAAACTGATTGAGGACGTGTCCAAGTTTTAAATCCGTTAAAGAATTTACACTTAATAACTTTAATAAGAGTAAGTTTTTTATACAAAAACTAGTTTATTTCCTGCGGAAACATTTGTAGCTCATAAACTTCAGTACACCATAACATGTTAAAACTCAACATAGCATACACAGTGTTATTGTCAAGCGTCAACTAAGAACAACTTCATTTTATTTCACATATCCACGAATGATTTATTTTAACTAATAACAACCACTTGCTGATGTTTGAAATGCATCATGTATATATTTGAAATAAAATGAAGTTTTATTTTGACGTATCTCGTTTGTCTCATGTGACTAACTTATTATTTTTCACCGCCATTCCACATCATGTCACCGCACGAGAAACTGGGTACCAGTTCTCGTAACCTTTCACCCCATTTCGAACTTTCGCGCCAACTAATCACAGGGTGAAAGTGGTGTCACGTGCTTTACGCACGCGCATCACAACATCGTTTAGTTGTAGTGCAAATAGATCTTATTATACTATGTCATATCTGTATTGGAATGTTTATTGAAACTATAGTGCAATATGAAATAGGTAGGCATGCCCCAAACTTCGTAGGACTAAAATGTTCGTAAGTGCAAATTTATTTTGGATTGTCTGGAAATTTCAATTGATGGGTTTAACATTTATTGAGCATAGGCTGCATATGCAGCCTATGCTCAATAAATGTAAATCCAATCATTGTTTACGGGAACATTTTTGATATCCTGTCAATACGACCCAATCACTGCGTATGAATATGCTTTTTTTTTGCATTGTAAAGCTATTTGTTGTGTTGATGGGATAAATAGAAATAGTAGTTAGGAAATTTACAGACTATCATATTTTTGCATTTACGAACATTTTAGTCGTACGAAGTTTAGTGAAACGGCCCCCAGGTGTGCAATTCAAACATAATACATGTATAGCATCACCGGTTTTCATTGTATAACATGGACTCAAAACTTCAAATAAAAAGCACCTTTTCCGCCATATATTGTTTGTTTATTTCATTTTACTACTTTTATATTGGGAAATAACCCAATCCAACTCCCAGGTAACTAAAGAGACAAAGATAAAAACGTACCTGAGGGCCAAACCAGGCAAATCGTGATTCCTATAAGGAGGAACCGGTAAGGAGGCCGTTAATCCTAACAAACAAAACAAACAAACAAATGTCTGATATAAAATGTATAATAGTGCCAATCAATACGTGGGGTAATGGTGAATTAATGTTTATTTTGCCAGAAAATATCTCAAATGATGTCTCTGATATAAAGACCAGTTTGTGCCTTCTGAGTGGGCATGTACCTTTAACAAATCAAAATGCATTCCAGATATTTAAGATTTAAAGGGTTAAACATGTGTCATATCGGGTGGATAAACAAAACGACTCCAGCTTCCAAATTTCCATTATATATATATAAACTAGATGGCCGCGGCCAGCATACCACTTGATGGTCCCATAAATTAACGCACATTTCCAAGAAAGTTGGCATTGACCTTGGGCATGTGGGTGGGCTACAGAATGAAAATATGGATGATGATAAAGAGGTATATGAAGTTTCAAGTCAATGGAACTTAGGGATGTGGTGACATTTGGTAGTTAACCCTTTGAACCCGAAAGCCCGCTATATCGGTTTATGCAAACAGTGCAGATCCAGATGAGCCGGCTCGTAACGAGCCGTCTCATCAGGATCTGCACTGTTTGAAAGTAATTTTCATGTGACATTTGGTACTTAGATTTAACAAAAAAAATATCGTTAACGCACATTTCAAAGAAATTTGACCTTGGGCATGGGACCACCGGATGGGGCTACATAATGAAAATATGGATGATGATAAAGACGTATATGAAGGTTCAAGTCAATTGAACTTGGGGATGTACAGATATTTGGTACTTGGAAAACTTTAGCACACACATTTTTTTAACGCAAATCTCAAATTAATTTCACCTTAACCTTGTGCATGGGGGCCGCGTGTCTGGGCAATAGAAAGACAATGTGGTTGATGATAAAGAGGTGTGTGAAGTTTCAAGTCAATCGGACTTAGGGTTGTGGAGATAGTGGGTACTTAAAAACCTTAACCCAATGTAGGGCGCGCGGACGCACGCCAAAAACTGCGACTATACTAGGATCAAGCGGACCGCAACCGGGCATGATAAAAATTGTAACTACGAGTTGAATACCAGTTAGCTCAAATAATTCCTTGATAACGGTTTTAGCCTGAAAAGTTGGAATAGTGGGTTTGTGGCTTATTAATCCTCATACACAAGGTGCATGATGTTACAACAACAACAACGTCACCCACTCCAAGTATTATTTGATATTTTCCTTAATATGCAACGGATTTTACTGAAATATGGCGCAGCAAACGCGTCTTCGTGAGCTGCATTTGGTGGTCTAGGGAGTTTGGCACAGACTTATGTCGTTTTTGCGAAGAATTCTTCGCAAAAACGACAGTTTGAGCGAAAATAAAGAGACGACCAAATGCAGCTTAACAAGACGCGTTTGATGCGCCATATTACATCAAAATCCGTTACATAATAAGGACACTATAAACTAGATTGGTCAGTAAGCGAGGCTTACGGAATACCCCCCGCGTGGGCCCAGGTACCCCTAAAATATGTACAAATTTCCAAGTGTGTGTGCTTGTGACCTTGACTCTGGGATTAGCGCGAGCGGCATGAACGTGAATTTGTCACAGGGTGGTAGAGGTCCATTGGAGCAATGAGTGTGTGCGTTTTATTTGGTGGGGGGGGGGGGGGGCGATTAGCCAGTAAAAAAAATAAAAAAAAATAAATTACCAAGGACCACCAATTTCAAACACAAATAAGGATAAAGATTATTTGTGTTTGAAATTGGCGGTCATTGGTATATTATTTTTTTTTATTTGGGGGGGGGGGGGGGGGGGGGGGGGGGGGGGGGGGGGGGGGGGGGGGGGGGGGGGGGGGGGGGGGGGGGGGGGGGGTGGGGGGGGGGGGTCGTTTATTAGCAGAGGGGGGCGTTAAGCCGAGGTTATACGGTTGTATGTGACGTTGACCTCGAGATCAGCGGGGATTTGTCACAGCA